>WNWK01007659.1:0-91838 GCA_009830355.1 Cherax destructor | reverse complement strand
TTTGCCATAAAAGTTGTCCCAGTTGTCATTGAATGGGATTGCAAGTTCCTTGCAGTATCTGTCTAGCCAGCAATTTGCACCAATTGCCCTAGACAACCATTCATTTCCCACTCCCCTTCTAGGCAAGAGGTTACATATGATTGGGACCCCTCCCTTGGACTTAATTAGCTCTGTAGCTGACCTGTACTTATCTAGCAACTCTTCTCTCCTACACTTCCCAATATCATTTCCACCAGCACTGAGACAGATAATGAGCTTGTTCCCATTACCTGACATGATATTATCTAACCTGTTGACTATGTCTCCAACACCAGCTCCAGGGAAGCACACCCTCTCTCTCACCCTCTTATTCCTATTACAGAAAGCACGGTCCATATATCTTACTTGCAAGTCACCTACCACAAGAATTTGCTTACCTCTATTAGCAGGGGAAGTAGTACCTTTACCTTCACTGGCTTCTGGAGTACACTCATCCTGAAGAACAGAGAAGCGATTTCCTACCTTCAAATCTTCTCTCTTAACTTTCCTTATTTTGATGTTCCTGCCATTACTGGGAACCACTTGCCACTTGTAGCAGGTGCTGGACTGCACCTCACTCCTAGTAACCTTTTCCTCCTTCCCCCCTTTACCCTCCTCGCAGGTAGTGGCAGACTGCACCTCACTACTGGTATCCCTTTTCCCCTCCACCACTCCAGCCACTTCACTCTCACTTCCAAAGCCATAGAGGTGAACCTTCAGCCTCCTAACTTCCTCCTGGAGAAGCAGGACCTCCCTCCTCAACACCCCAACCTCACGCTTTAAAACACTGCAGCAGCTAGCCATAATTGTACCCCTTCACACTAATTCCCAAAGCAGCTCAGGGACTGCGACCACTCGTGACCACTTAGCCACATGAGCCAAGGGTCTCTGAGCCTATGGAAACAAACATATAATGATGGGCAAGTTCTCCATATTTTCTCGACTTCTGGGACTCCCTGAAGGTGGCAGCTGCCCCTCCTTCCTCCCTGATGTATTGGAGATAGGTATCAGCCAAGGTAGATGCACATGTGTAGTCCCACACCACGCTTTTGGCTGCCATCTGATCTGCATAGTTGGGGTGGTTCCCTTACTGCTGGGCAACCGGCTGTTGTAAGGCTCCTCTTGATAATGGTATTAACCTCTTCATGTCTTGCAATCTTTCCCTCTGATACGACACACAATACCATGGTACCCGAATCGGTCTGCTGCGTCAATGCTACAAATACACCTGTGTTCGGCGAGAATAGGGGCGGCAAGTCGAAGGGCAACACCAATGCGGATGGTCTGTGGGTCGAGGCGTGTGCCAAGGCTGGAGTTGGGAACAGCCAAAAGAAAGTCCCCTGCAAGAGGGGCTCTCACTGCAAGGAGGCGGGCTCTATCCTTTCCTGACACACTCTGAAGCATTGCTGAGGCTATATTCTCTACTACTGGGCCATCCCAGTGCGACTGTTTGTAGTTGTTGGGGGGAGCAGGCCTGGTTTCAGAGTCTGTTAGATTATCCCAGATCCTGGCTCCATCAACGAACTTTTGTTCATGGATTTATATATATATATATATATATATATATATATATATATATATATATATATATATATATATATATATATATATATATATATATAATATATGTAATACATATTTTAAGAAAAGAGGATAAATAAGTATTCAAGATATGATATAGGGCGTAATGACAGTAGTTTGTTGGACTATGTATTGGTAGATAAAAGACTGTTGGGTAGACTTCAGGATGTACATGTTTTTAGAGGGGCCACAGATATATCAGATCACTTTTTAGTTGTAGCTACGGTGAGAGTAAAAGGTAGATGGGATACAAGGAAAAGAGAGGTGAAGGTTTATAAACTAAAGGATGAGGCAGTTAGGGTAAGATATAAACAGGTATTAGAGAATGGATGGGCTAGTGAGAACCTATGCTCTTACTATCCCATCTAGTTGAAAATGTGTGGGGTAGGTTTAAGAATATAGTGTTAGAGTGTTCAGCAGAAGTTTGTGATTACAGGAAAGTGGGTGCGGAAGGGAAAAAGAGCTATTGGTTGAATGATTATGTAAAGAGAGTAGTAATGGAGAAAAAGTTAGCATATAAGACGTTTTTACAAAGTAGAAGTGATGCAAAGAGGGAGGAGTATATGGAGAGAAAAAGAGAGGTTAAGAGAGTGGTGAAGCAATGTAAAAAGAGAGCAAATGAAAAAGAGGGTGAGATGTTATCAACAAATTTTGTTGAAATAAAGAAATTTTTTTGGAGTGAGATTAGTAAGTTGAGGAAGCCTTGGGAACGAAAGGATTTGATAGTATAAAATAGGAGAGGACAGTTATTAAATGGACAGTTAGAGGTATTGGGAAGATGGAGGGAATATTTTGAGGAATTGTTAAATATTGATGAAGATAGGGAAGCTGTGATTTCCGGTATAGGGCAAGAAGGAATAACATCTTGTAGGAGTGAGGAAGAACCAGTTGTGAGTGTGGGGAAAGTTCGTGAGGCAGAGGGTAAAATGAAAGGGGGTAGGGCAGCTGGGATTGATGCGATAAGGATAGAATTGTTAAAATCAGGTGGGGATATGGTTTTGGAGTGGTTGTTGCTTTTATTTAATAAATGTATGGAAGGTACCTAGGTATTGGCAGAGAGCATGCATAGTTCCTTTGTATAAAGGCAAATGGAACAAAAGAGAGAGTGCAAAAATTATAGGGGATTAAGTCTGTTGAGTGTAACTGGTAAAGTGTATGGTAGAGTTATTAATGAAAAAAAGGTAAGAATAAGACAGAGAATAGGGTAGCAGATGAAATAGTAGGCTTTAGGAAGGGTAGGGGTTGTGTAGACTAAGTGTTTACAGTGAATAATGTAGGTGAACAGTATGTAGATAAGGGTAAAGAGCCTTTTGTGGCATTTATGGATTTGGAAAAGGCGTGTGACAGGGCTGATAGGGAGGCAATGTGACAGATGTTGTAGGTGTATAGAATAGGAGGTAGGTTATTGAAAGCAGTGAAGAGTTTTACCAGGATAGTGAGGCTTATGTTATAGTATGTAGAAGAGAGGGAGATTATTTCCCAGTAAAAGTAGGCCTTAGACAAAGATGTGTGATGTCCCCATGGTTGTTTCTATATATTTATAGATGGGATTGTAAGATAAGTGAATGCTTGGGTGTTGGCAGGAGGTGTGGGGTTAAAAGATAAAGAATCTAACATAAAGTGCGAGTTGTCACAGTTGCACTTTGCTGATGACACTGTGTTTTTGAGAGATTCTGAAGAGAAGTTGCAGAGGTTGGTGGATGAGTTTGGTAGGGTATTTAAAAGAAGGAAATTTAAAGTAAATATAGGAAAGAGTAAGGTGATGATTATAAAATGAATAGGTAATGAAAGATTGAATATCAGATTGAAGGGAGAGAGTACGGAGGAAGTGAATGTTTTCAGATATTTAGAAGTGGATGTGACAGCAGAAGGGTTTTTGAATGATGAGGTGAATCATAGAATTGACGAAGGGAAAAGGTGAGTGGTGCACTGAGAAGTCTGTGGAGACAAAGATCTTTGTCCATGGAAGCAAAGAGAGGAATGTGTGAGAGTATAGTTATACCAATGCGATTATATGGGTGTGAAACATGGGAGAGAATACATACATTGTTTGGAAATTAGGAGGAGGTGCGGTATTACCAAAACTAATATCCAGAGGGCTGATAAGGGGTTGTTGAGACGGTTCGGACATTTAGAGAGGTTGGATCAAAATAGAATGACTTCGATAGTGTATATAAGAATGACTTCGATAGTGTATTTGAGAATGACTTCGATAGTGTATATAAGAATGACTTCGATAGTGTATAAATCTATAGTGGAGGGAAGGCGGGGTAGGGATCGGCTTAGGAAAGGTTTGAGGGAAGAGGGTAAAGGAGGTTTTGTGTGCCAGGGATTGGACTTCAAGCAAGCATGTGTGAGCATGTTAGCACTTCTACGGAGACATATAGTTTTAGGGCTCGATGTACTGTTGGAGTGTGAGCAAGGTAACATTTATGAAGGGATTCATGGAAATCGTCAGGCAGGACTTGAGTCCTGGTGAGCGAAAACTACATGACGCTCTAACCCACTTGTTCGTGGGTACAATAATATAAAATACTGCTTGTTGAGACTAGTACACCAAACGGCGAGGAGAATGAAATTAGTTCAGAGGCACCCACACCACCGTATGTCCTAGGATCAGGGTAAAACACGTAGCTCTGCTGGGTGCGTGATTATTTTAGGATTTGGTGATCCTGTGGGTTTGAGCGTCATGTAATTTTCGCCTTCCACGAGGCGGGCCAAAACATCATGGGTTCGAATCCTTGGCTAGTTGCAGTGTTGTTATTGATATATATATATATATATATATATATATATATATATATATATATATATATATATATATATATATATATATATATATATATGTCGTGCCGATTAGGTAAAACTGGTCAATTAGCAAGAAGTCATTTAAAATTAAGTCCTTTCTAAAAATTTCTCTTATACGTTTAAAGATATATTTTTTCAATTATGTTAATGTAAAAAATTTAATTTTGTACCAAGAGAAACTTTGAAAACCTATCTAACCTTATTACAACAAGCGCAATTTAATTTAGCCTAACCCAACTAAATATATTTTAGATACGTTAACATTAATTTAATAATAAACAAACACAATGAAATATATTTTTTTAGTTAGGTTCAGAATGATTTTTGCGAAATTATTGCATACACAAATTTTCTGCTTGTCTTATATGGCAAGATGAGCGTTGCTATTTAAGCCAAAATCGCAAGTTTTACCTAATCGGCACGACATATATATATATATATATATATATATATATATATATATATATATATATATTATATATATATATATATATATATATATATATATATATATTTATATATATATATATATTTATATATATATATATATATATATATATATATATATATATATATATATATATATATATATATATATATATATATATATATATATATATATATATATATATATATTATTGTGTGCTGTGTAACAACAACTCGGCTCTATAAAACAGCGTGACTGTACATTGTTTTTGTTTACTTTTATTAGCTGGGATGTGAATGGATAACATACAAACAGTTATTATTTTGTGATAGCAAGTGAGACAGCACTCCTTCCCGGCCGGCCAGCGTGCACGCAGTGTTTGTATTTTCATAAGAGGTCAGTCACATTTTAAATGCCTCGAACCCAGGTGTTCCAGTTACCCCATACAGACTGCATAATAGAGGTCTTCTCTACGATTGAATGCTTCTGTTGTTCTCTGGAGACTCAGCTTATGATCTTGAAAACAATTCAAGACCCTCTGACCTATGTACCAGAAATGAGTCTGGCGCCACATCAGAAAGGATTGGAGGTGCCTCAGGGACTCCACTGAATAAAAAAAGCTGCTTTACTTTGTTGTGTTGTAAGGTGGCATCTGTTACGGCCCCCTACCTAACAATGGTTGTTAGGTAGTTACCTTACCCGCCGGCAGTCAAGGGGGTTACGTCATCAGACCTGATGTTTGATTTCCGAGCCGGCTTGACTGACAGTGTCCACCAGACTCTAGTAGAGAGTGTCAACTAGACTCTCCTAGAGGGTGTCAACCAGACTCTCACACTGGAGAGCGTTAACCGGACTCTCTACATACACTATTGGAGAGTGTAGACTTACCTGCACATTGGAGAGTGTACCTGCACTTGGAGAATGTACCTAGACTCTCCCCTGCACTTGGAGAATGTACCTAGACTCTCCCCTGCACTTGGAGAATGTACCTAGACTCTCCCCTGCACTTGGAGAATGTACCTAGACTCTCCCCTGCACTTCGAGAATGTACCTAGACTCTCCTCTGCACTTGGAGAATGTACCTAGACTCTCCCTGCACTTGGAGAATGTACCTAGACTCTCCCTGCACTTGGAGAATGTACCTAGACTCTCCCTGCACTTGAAGAATGTACCTAGACTCTCCTGCACTTGGAGAATG
Source organism: Cherax destructor (assembly GCA_009830355.1). Taxonomy (NCBI): domain Eukaryota; kingdom Metazoa; phylum Arthropoda; class Malacostraca; order Decapoda; family Parastacidae; genus Cherax; species Cherax destructor. Next base: position 85,806 of record WNWK01007659.1, on the reverse strand, counting down.
TACCTAGACTCCCCTGCACTTGGAGAATGTACCTAGACTCTCCTGCACTTGGAGAATGTACTAGACTCTCCCTGCACTTGGAGAATGTACCTAGACTCTCCCCTGCACTTGGAGAATGTACCTAGACTCTCCCCTGCACTTGGAGAATGTACCTAGACTCTCCCCTGCACTTGGAGAATGTGCTGTATCTTGGAGAATGTACGTGTCCTGCGAGAGAGATGGCAGCGACAAGTTTGTACCAGAAACTGTACCCGGAGTTGTGAGACTGTACCTGAAAGTGTCACTGAGTTGTAGTGTCACTGGCAGTGTGTGTTCATGGTGTAGTGACAACTGGTGGCACGACACAAGTAGAATAATCGTGTGATTTTGTGTTGGTGTCGGATGACGCAGGCAGAGTTGTAGCAGGAGTCCCTGGTCACAGCTGTATGCATGGTTGTAACAGGAGTTCCTGGTCGCAGCTGCAGGCAGTTTTGTAGCAGGAGTCCCTGGTCGCAGCTGCAGGCAGGGCTGTAGCAGGAGTCCCTGGTCGTAGCTGAAGAAGAGCGGTAATAGGGACGCAAGGGAGAAGGAAGTGTAATGGTAGAAGAGAAGTAGTAGTAATGGTAGGTAAGTAGAGAAGTAGTAGATTGGTAGGAAGTAGAGGAAGTAGTAGTAATGGTAGGTAAGTAGAGGAAGAAGTAGTAATGGTAGGTAAGTAGAGAAGTAGTAGATGGTAGGAAGTAGGGGAAGTAGTAGAATGGTAGGTAGTAGAGAAGTAGTAGTAATGGTAGGTAAGTAAGAAGTAGTAGTAATGGTAGGTAAGTAGGGAAAGTAGTAATGGTAGGTAAGTAGAGGAAGAGTAGTAATGGTAGGTAAGAGAGGAAGTAGTAGAAATGGTAGGTAAGTAGAGGAAGTAGTAGTAATGGTAGGTAAGAGAGAAGTAGTATAATTGTAGGTAAGTAGAGGAAGTAGTAGAATGGTAGGTAAGTAGAGGAAGAGGTAGTAATGGTAGGAAGAGAGTGGAAGTAGTAGTAATGGTAGGTAATGAGAAGTAGTAGTAATGGTAGGTAAGAGAGGAAATAGTAGTAATGTAGGTAAGTAGAGGAAGTAGTAGTAATGGAGGTAAGTAGAGGAAGTAGTAGAAATGGTAGGTAAGTAGAGAAAAGTAGTAATGGTAGGTAAGTAGAGGAAGTAGTAGTAATGGTAGGTAAGTGAGGAAGTAGTAGAAATGGTAGGTAAGAGAGAAGTAGTAGTAATGGTAGGTAAGTAGAGAAGTAGTAGTAATGTAGGTAAGTAGAGGAAGTAGTAGTAATGGTAGGTAAGTAGGGAAGTAGTAGTAATGGTAGGTAAGTAGAGGAAGTAGTAGTAATGTAGGTAAGTAGAGGAAGTAGTAGAATGGTAGGTAAGAGAGAGTAGTAGTAATGTTAGGTAAGTAGAGGAAGTAGTAGTAATGGTAGGTAAGTAGAGGAAGTAGTAGAAATGGTAGGTAAGTAGAGGAAGTAGTAGTAATGGTAGGTAAGAAGAGGAAGTAGTAGTAATGTAGGTAAGTAGAGGAAGTAGTAGAAATGGTAGGTAAGTAGAGGAAGTAGTAGTAATGGTAGGTAAGTAGAGGAAGTAGTAGTAATGGTAGGTAAGTAGAGGAAGTAGTAGTAATGTAGGTAAGTAGAGGAAGTAGTAGTAATGGTAGGTAAGTAGAGAATTAGTAGAAATGGTAGGAAGTAGAGGAAGTAGTAGTAATGGTAGGAAGAGAGGAAGTAGTAGTAATGGTAGGTAAGTAGAGGAAGTAGTAGTAATGTAGGTAAGTAGAGGAAGTAGTAGTAATGGTAGGTAAGTAGAGGAAGTAGTAGAAATGGTAGGTAAGTAGAGGAAGTAGTAGTAATGGTAGGTAAGTAGAGGAAGTAGTAGTAATGGTAGGTAAGTAGAGGAAGTAGTAGTAATGGTAGGTAAGTAGAGGAAGTAGTAGTAATGGTAGGTAAGTAGAGGAAGTAGTAGAAATGGTAGGTAAGTAGAGGAAGTAGTAGTAATGGTAGGTAAGTAGAGGAAGTAGTAGTAATGGTAGGTAAGTAGAGGAAGTAGTAGTAGGAGAAATATTGGTAGTAGAAAGTGTAGGGAGATTAGCTTAGTGGCAAAAGAGAGAAAAAAGGGGAAGGGAAGGGTGAAGGGAAGCAAAGGTAAAGCTAGTAGCAATGGTAGTAGAATGTGCGGGGGGGGGAGCGAGAAGACTAAGTGGAAGTGAGGTCAGTCTGAGGACAAGAAAAAGGGCAACTGCAGGAAAGCTGAGACCCGTAAGGAGTAGGACCAAACGTAGGGAGGATGAAAAACTGATTAACAAAACACAATAGGTTGAAGAAAGGAAAACAGAGGAAGAAAAATAACAAAAATAGGAAAGAAGGAGAAGAAAGGATCAGGTAAAGTCACGAATGTTCTGAAGTTTGGAGCATTTGACAATGTAATGGGAAAGGAAGACATCAACATAGACAAAGCCAAGACGAAGACTCATATAAGGAAAGTTGTGTTTAAGGGACACTTCAACAAAACGGTGACTGTGAAAGTTAGAAGTAGGGTAGACAGTTTTAGCTGAGAACCAGTCAGTAGGATAAGTAATGTATAACATGACAGAAAAGAGCATTATTGGTGTCGGCAATCCTAAGATGTTTGTGTTCTTTGAGTCTGTCAGAAAGAGAGCGACCAGTCTTTCCAAAGTATTGGAGAGGACAAGAGGAACATGAGATCGAGTAGATACCAGGGGCATCTATAGCGAAGGATGTTAGTTTGACGAAAAGTAAGTTTAATGTAAAAGGAGCGGAGAGAGTTGTTGAAATTAGAAAGACTGGAAATATAGGGAAAGTAGAGAACATTAGATTTCACAGGAGTAGAGTATGCGAGAGAAGAAAGTCCATTTAACACGTGAGAAGGCAGAGTTTATGAAGTCGGACGGGTAGGCAAGACGAGAGATAGAATTACGAAGAGTGGAAATTTCCGAATTAAAGAACTAAGGGTCACAAATGCGGAGGGCACAGAGAAAGAGAGAAATACGAACACTTTGCTTGACAGAGGGAGCATGGTAAGGAAAGTAATGAATATACATGCCATAAACAAATAAACTGAAAAAAAAAACTTTACCCGAGCAGAGGACATATACATCATGGAAAGGAAGTAAAAACTTAAATTCCCATTCAGCTTTAAACTTGATGGAAGGAGCAAGATTGTTAAGGGCAACCTGAAATGATTGGAAGAGACTAGAATCATGGAGCCAAAGAGAAGGGCGCACACCAATATTAGTAAGAACAGTTTCGAAGTGTTCCGTATAAAGGTTAGCAAGAACAGGAGATAGAGGAGATTCCATAGCGACACTGAAGGTTTGATAATAAAATTTACCTTGAAAGGAAAAGGAATTAGTCCACACAAAGGCGAATAAGATCCAGACATCAGTAAGTATAGGAAGATGACGTAACTCTTCATTGGCCTTCACTATAAGAAAATTAAGAACGTCATTAAGCCTTCACCATTCCTCTATCATTGCTACTACCTTTACTGTTGCCTCCCTTCACCCTTCACTCTACTTTTTTTCTTTTTTCTGGTAAACTACTTCCTACTACCACTATTTCTTCTAATTCCACTTCCACTACCTACCTACTACTGTTATTACTTCCTCTTCTCCTTCTCTTGTTTCAGTCCCTCTTCCTGTTCGCCTATATATACTGGCTTCCTCACTTTCCTGTTAATGTGACTTTGTAAATGGTCCAAGTCGGACCGAAACGTCGTCGAAAGCTCCTCTTTCCTATGTGCGATTATTTGTGTAAGAGACAGGTATACTCAAGAAGGAGCCATTTCCGTGTTGCCCTTTCTAATCGCCTAAAATGATGTTCTTTATGCAATGCATAAACACTAGTACTTGTGTACCAGCGAGTGCAATGTACAGACCTCAGAGGCAGCAAGCAGACCGCCTTCCACTTTTCGATGGAAAATGTGGACTCTCTTCCACTTCAACATATATGTCAAAATGTTATAATTGTTGGTGACTTCAATTAACATATGATACAGAGGATTTTTGGTGAACTCATTGCAGCGTTTAACATTAAAAAGTTTGTTGACTTCCGTACTCACATCCCTGACTCCTCCTTTGACCCAGAAGTGCGTAATCTATCTGATGGCATAGTCACTTAAAAAATGAATAGGCACAATACTATGACTGGAACAATGCACTAATAACCCACACATAGGAGACTGAAACTTATGAAGACGTTTCATGCTAGTTTGTACCATTAGTCACACAAAAGCTTGAGGTGAAGGGAGACAAGTATATATACTACTACTACTACTGCTGATAGTAGTAGTAGTAGTAGGGGAGGTAGAGGCAGAGGTATTAGCATTAGTAGAAGTAGTAGTAGTATTAGTGGCAGTAGAAGTAGTGCAATATGAAGGGTAATTAAACAAGAGTCAGAGAGTGGAGTGTTACCGAAGCAATAGTAATAGTAATAGTGGAGGTAGTCTAAGAACAAGAGATAAGAAAAAAAAAGTAACACTGCAGGAGATAGAGCCCACCTAGGCAGAAGAAAGGAAAGGCAAACAAAATTTAATAAAGGGTAAGAGGTAAGGAGAGGAGGAGATAAATACCTGATCAAGTCATGAGTTTTCCGAAGTTTGAAACATTTGACAATGTAATGAAATAAGAAGGCATCTACAGGGACGAAGCCAGAACTAAGATTCATATTAGCTAATTAGGAAAGTTGTGTATAAGGGATGTTTCAACATGACGGTGTCTGTGAAAGCTAGAAGAAGGCTAGACAGATTTGGCAGAAGAGAGCATTATGGGTATCGATATTGCCAACACTTCTTTTGTGCTCTTTAACTCCTTAACTCATACTAAGGTAAAAATATTACTTACAGAATTCGGCAGCTCATGTACTTATCACTGCCTCTGTCACAATAATTTTCTGGGACCATGTAGTCATTCTTAACTGTTGACAGTGAGGAGATGTTACATTTCTCCAGTGGTCGTAATTAGTCTCTCTCTCTCTCTCTCTCTCTCTCTCTCTCTCTCTCTCTCTCTCTCTCTCTCTCTCTCTCTCTCTCTCTCTCTCTCTCTCTCTCTCTCTTTCTGTCACTGACACGTAAGGCAATCCATGACCTTCATATAAGAATTAAGTTTTAGATTGTGCACGATAGCCTTACATGTCAGCGTTCCACGAATATGAACTAGGGTTGGTGGTTGTTCTTCCTGGTCAGGCTCGACCCGTGTCTACCCACTAGGCGAGTTTGCCCTAGATTTCATTTTTCTTAATTGTTGCTGAATTTTCCCTAAGACAAATGCCAGACACAGCTTTATTCAGAATATAAAGTCCTCTATATTTCTTAATTCGACTGATAATCTTGATAATTATTATGTTACCAATGTTAATTTTGCTAGTTAATCACTAAATGAAGGCAGCAGCAGCAGCAGCAGCAGCAGCAGCAAGAACCTTGATCCTCTATTTTACTTCCACCTGAGGTTCCCAACAATCCTGTGATGGACTAGTAAAGACCCACATAACACTGGCATATGTGGAGACCCAGAATGATATAGATCAACTGCAGAAATCACCCAAAAATAAGCAAAATTACTAAGAAGACTCGTGTTACCACCGCCTGCCCCACTGCCAGACCAAGTGAAACTCCACAACATTCACCCATTACCCATCGCCTACAGTTCATTTGAAACTGTCAATGGCCAGGGGTCAGGGCAAAAAAAGAAGACCCAGTAATCAACCAAGGACTCCTAACACCACAGGAGAGAGAAGCATTACTATAAGGAAAACTTATACTGCCTTCCAGGACACAACCCTCACCACCCACCGTCACCACAACACTCGCCAAACAACAACAACAAACATGGCCGCCGCCACAAACGCCCGAGAAAACTCCTTCTATGGATTTGATGATACAAACATTACGGACCCAGAACTAGCTAAACTCCTTAGGATCCAGAACCAACAATTATCAAGTTAACCCAGGAAATGCAGGAACTTAAAACCTCCAATGACACGTTAACCCAAGAAGTTAAGGAATTACAAACCTCTAACACACAGTACCTCGGCAAGATCACAACTCTAGAACTTAACCTAAACACACTGGAACAACTAAGCAGCACCCACACCCAGTCTATGGATACCATCAACAGTCTAAAAGATCAAGTAACCCAACTAAATACGAACATCACGAACAAAAGAGCAAGAGTGGACTTACAACTTACCGACGTTATGAACAATTTCCAAGACCACTTTGAACAACAACAATGTGACTCATTTGTAGTAAATAGCAACCTTTTAACACCAACTATAACCCAAGAAACATGCAAACGAACCACCTTAAAACTTATCCAAGACCATCTTCGACTCAGCATACCTAGTGATGACATAAAGGAATTAAAGTGACAGGTCATCAAACTGGGAAGAAATCAGTGGTACTAAAGTTCAGCTCAAGTTCACAAAGAAGTGAACTGTTAAGAACATCTATTAATATGAAAACAGATGCTTATGTCTACGAGTGCCTGTCAAAAATAAGACTAAGAAACCTACGATATGACATTTACCAGTGCTTTGCAAGGGATGGAAAAATTGCAGTCAAGAAGGAATCAACAGGAAAGAAATATTTAATTTCTACTGAACATGATCTAAAGCAATTCCCAAGTGAAGTTGGCCTAGCTGAGTCAGAATAAAAATGCAGTTTGTACCCACTTCCACAAGTAGTGTTATGAAACCCTAATTTTTTTTCATACAATTTTCTATAAAACCTAATTCTCATTTCCATATTGTCAATCTGACAGCACTGAATTCTAAGCTGTCCAATCACTACCTCATATTCTTATATTCTTGTTAAACAGCTCAAGATCAACATCTTATTTGCCTAAAAATATATACATTTCCATTTGTTTTATATACTGTATTTGTAACTATATTTTTCAGTCCTTCATTAGTTAACTACTATATTTATTTTACTCTCTACTGTGTGCAGTCTATGATAGTTAGTGCAATACAATCCATTATTTTAAATAGTACTAAATTGCAATACATTATATTGTAAATTGGTTTAAATTGTTATATTGTTATACTGTAATCTTTATAAACTAATTCAATAGTGTAATTACTCTCTACTAGACTTATCAAAGTCATGTAGCATTACCTAATAGAATATTTAATTATCTTGTACTCGCTGTAACTTATCTAATGACCGAAATGCTCTGCATACTAAGGGGCTTTTGGCATGTACACCCAACTATTATATTCCTCTGTACAACTATGTATCATGTCAAAATATACTTCTTATTCTTATTCTTACCTTTGATTATGGGCTGACTTTTCTCTGTTCCTATAATAATTTATCTCCCTGGCACTAGGCACTCGTTGTGCCTCGGTTACTGAATGTTTTCCCTCCACCACCCTCAGTCTTAGCAGGGCGTTGGCAAGAACGAATTTTCATATATATATATATATATATATATATATATATATATATATATATATATATATATATATATATATATATATATATATATATATATATATATATATATATATATTAAACAACACTGCGTCTAGCCAAGGATTCGAACCCATGCTCCTTTGGCCCGCCTCATGGTGACCAAAACCCATGACGCACAATCCTACAAGAACCTGTGGGTTAGAGCATCTTGTGTTTTCGGTCACCATGAGGTGGGACAAAGCAGCATGGGTTCGAATCCTTGGCTAGTCGCAGTGTTGTTATTGATCAATACCACTCGTTCGTGGTTAGAATAATATAAAATACTGCTAGTTGGGCTAGTACACCAAACAGGGAGGAGAATGAAATTAGCTCAGAGGTATCCACACCACTGTATGTCCTCTGATGACAGTTAAACACCTAGCTTTGCTGAGTGCGTTATTATTTTAGGATTTGGTGGTCCTCTGGGTTAGAGCGTCATGTGGTTTTTCTCACTGTGATGCTGGTTAAAACAACATGGGTTCGTGTCCTTGGCTAGTCGCAGTGTTGTTATTGATATATATATATATATATATATATATATATATATATATATATATATATATATATTTTATATATATATATATATATATATATATATATGTCGTGCCGATTAGGTAAAACTTGCGATTTTGGCTTAAATAGCAACGCTCACCTTGCCATATAAGACAAGTGAAAATTTGTGTATGCAATAATTTCGCCAACATCATTCTGAACATAACGAAATATATATATTTCATTGTGTTTGTTTATTATTAAATTAATGTTAACGTATCTAAAATATATTTAGTTGGGTTAGACTAAATTAAATTGCGCTTTTGTAATAAGGTTAGGTAGGTTTTCAAAGTTTCTCTTGGTACAAAATTATAAATTCTTACATTAACATAAATGAAAAAAAATATATCTTTAAACGTATAAGAGAAAATTTTAGAAAGGACTTAATTTTAGATGAGTTCTAGCTAATTGACCAGTTTTACCTAATCGGCACGACATATATACTATATATATATATATATATATATATATATATATATATATATATATATATATATATATTATATATATATATATATATATATATATATATATATATATATATGAAGCGATAATTTTTGTATGCAATAATTTCGCAAAAATCATTCTAAACCTAACAAAAAAATGTATTTCATTGTGTTTGTTTATTATTAAATTATTGTAAACGTATCTAAAATATATATTTAGTTGGGTTAGGCTAAATTAAATTGCGCTTGTTATAATCAGGTTAGGTAAGTTTTCTAAGTTTCTTTTGGTACAAAATTAATTTTTTTTACATAAACATTAATGAAAAAATATATCTTTAAACGCATAAGTGAAAATTTTAGAAAGGACTTAATTTTAAATGAGTTCTTGCTAATTGACCAGTTTTACCTATTAGGCACGATAAAAGGTTGATAAAAGGTTGATGGGTAGGCTTCAGGATGTACATGTTTATAGAGGGGCAACGGATATATCAGATCATTATTTAGTTGTAGCTACAGTTAGAGTAAAAGGTAGATGGGACAAAAAGAAAATGGCAACAGCAAGTAAGAGAGAGGTAAAAGTGTATAAACTAAGGAAGGAGGAAGTTAGGGTGAGATATAAGCAACTATTGGCAGAAAGGTGGGATAGTGTAAGTAGGAGTAGTGGGGGGGTTGAAGAGAGTTGGGATAGTTTTAAAAATGCAGTATTAGAATGTGGGGCAGAAGTTTGTGGCTATAGGAGGGTGGGTGCAGGAGGAAAGAGGAGTGAGTGGTGGAATGAAGAAGTAAAGGGTGTGATAAAAGAGTAAAAGGTAGCTTATGAGAAGTTTTTTACAAAACAGAAGTGTTAATAGAAGAACAGAGTATATGGAGAGTAAAAGAAAGGTGAAGAGAGTGGTGAGAGAGTGCAAAAGAAGAGCAGATGAAAGAATGGGAGAGGCTCTGTCAAGAAATTTTGCTGAAAACAAGAAAAAATTTTGGAGTGAGATAAACAAGGTAAGAAAGCCTTGGGAACGAATGTATTTGTCAGTTAAAAACAGAGTAGGGGAGTTAGTAGATGGGGAGCTGGAGGTATTGGGTAGATGGCAGGAATATTTTCAGGAACTTTTAAATGTCGATGAAAAAAGGGAGGCGGTAATTTCATGTACTGGCCAGGGAGGTACAACATCGTTTAGGAGTGAAGAAGAGCAGGATGTGAGTGTGGGGGAGGTGCGTGAGGCATTACATAGAATGAAAGGGGGTAAAGCAGCTGGAACTGACGGCATCATGCTATAAATGTTAAAAGCTGGGGGAAGATATAGTGCTGGAGTGGTTGGTATTTTTGTTTAATAAATGTATGAAAGAGGGGAAGGTACCTAAAGATTGGCAGAGAGCATGTATAGTTCCTTTATATAAAGGGAAGGGGGATAAAAGAGATTGTAAGAATTATTGGGGAATAAGTTTACTGAGTATACCAGGTAAAGTGTATGGCAGGGTTATTATTCAAAGAATTAGAGGTAAGACAGAGAGTAGGATTGCAGATGAGCAAGGAGGCTTTAGAGTGGGTAGCAGATGTGTAGATCAAGTGTTTACAGTGAAGCATATATGCGAACAGTATTTACATAAAGGTAGAGAAGTTTTCATTGCATTTATGGATTTAGAAAAGGCATATGATAATGTGGATAGGGGAGCAATGTGGCATATGTTGCAAGTGTATGGAATAGGTAGTAAGTTACTGAAGCCTGTAAATAGTTTTTATGAGGATAGTGAGGCTCAGGTTAGGGTGTGTAGGAGAGAGGGAGATTACTTCCCGGTAAAAGTAGGTCTTAGACAGGGATGTGTAATGTCACCATGGTTGTTTAATATATTTATAGATGGGGTTGTAAAAGAAGTAAATGCTAGGGTGTTGGGGAGAGGGGTGGGATTAAATTATGGATAATTAAATGCAAAATGGGAGTTGACACAGTTACTTTTTGCTGATGATACTGTGCTTATGGGAGATTCTAAAGAAAAGTTGCAAAGGTTAGTGGACGTGTTTGGGAGAGTGTGTAAAGGTAGAAAGTTAAAATAGAACATAGATAAGAGTAAGGTGATGAGGGTATCAAACGATTTAAGTAAAGAAAAATTGGATATCACATTGGAGAGAGGGATTATGGAAGAAATAAATGTTTTCAGATATTTAGGAGTTGACGTGTCAGCGGATGGGTTTATGAAGGATGAGGTTAACCATAGAATTGATGAAGGAAAAAAGGTGAGTGGTGCGTTGAGGTATCTGTGGAGACAAAAAACGTTATCCATGGAGGCAAAGAAGGGAATGTACGAAAGTATAGTGGTACCAACACTCTTAAATGGGTGTGAAGCATGGGTTGCAAATGCTGCAGCGAGAGGGGGCTGGAGGCAGTGGAGATGTCCTGTCTAAGGGCACTGTGTGGTGTAAATGTTAGGAGGAGATGTGGAGTTACTAAAAGTATTTGTCAGAGGGCTGAAGAGAGGTTGTTGAGGTGGTTTGGTCATTTAGAGAGAATGGATCAAAGTAGAATGACTTGGAGAGCGTATAAATCTGTAGGGGAAGGAAGGCGGGGCAGGAGTCGTCCTCGAAAAGGTTGGAGGGAGGGGGTAAAGGAGGTTTTGTGGGCGAGGGGCTTGGACTTCACCCAAGCATGTGTGAGCGTGTTAGATATGAGCGAATGGAGACGAATGGTTTTTGGGACCTGACGAGCTGTTGGAGTGTGAGGAGGGTAACATTTTGTGAAGGGATTCAGGGAATCCACTTAATTGATTTAGTTGGACTTGAGTCCTGGAAATGGGAAGTACAATGCCTGCACTTTAAAGGAGAGGTCTGGGATAGTGACAGCTGGGAGGGACATATTCTCAGCTGTCGTATCTGAGCGCCTCTGCAAAGACAATGATTATGTATGAGTGTGGTGAAAGTGTTGAATTATGATGAAAGTATTTTATTTTTTGGGATTTTCTTTCTTTTTGGGTCACCCTGCCTCGGTGGGAGACGGCCGACTTGTTGAAAAAAAAAAGTGTCCGAGGCCCAAGACTGTTCAACAGCCTCCCACCAGCCATAAGGGGCATTCCCAGTAGACCCCTGGTTGTCTTCAAGAGGGAGCTGGAGAGATACCTAAAGTTGGTGCCGGATCAGCCGGGCTGTGGTTCGTACATTGGACTGCGTTCGGCCCAGCAGTAACAGCCTCGTTGATCAGGCCCTGATTCACCGGGAGGCCTGGTCGTTGACCGGGCCGCGGGGGCGTTGATCCCCGGAATACCCTCCACGTAGACTCCAGGTAGACTCCAGGTAGGTAGGTACACCGTATCGTCCATTGCGGCCATTTTAATGGTTTAATATGTTGTTCCTGATGGTTCTGAAATGTTCACCAAATATTTGTTTCCCAGCTTGGTGACTAGTAATAATAGATATATAATTAATCTGCTTTAGTCATTAAAGACCCTCATGACCTTTTTTTTTTTTTTTTTAACTAACATAGACTACCTCACTAATAGAATTAATGATACCAGTCATGTGATGTTAAACGACGTATGTCTTAAAGTACCCCAGCAACGGAGCCCAAACAATTATAGTCTTTGGTTTGCTTATATATTCCACAATATGTTAATCACAGTGTTCTCAGAGATTGTTTGTTTACCTTAAAATACAATAAAGGCACAGTACCGTGACTAACGGGAGTAGACCTTTGCACCTAGTGTTTGACTTACCATATACTAATTGTATAAAAAAAATCTGCAGTGGTTTCAGAACGCACAATTGCCTTTTGGAACCCATTCAGAGCGCCTGCCACTAATTTTGAAGAAATATATGGGCATACTTTAATGATATGACAATTAGGTTTCTCTCATCTTTCATCTTTTTCTCCATATATAACAAAAATGTAATACAAATAGAAGAAACAATTAAAAATGAAAAAAAAAAAATCCATCTCTCTTGTAATTTAAGTTTTTTATTCTTTGCACATGAGGTGACGCAAGCAACTCCCCATGAACAAGCAATAATTTTCCAAGACTTTGGTGTCGGTATCACCAGCAGTGTCGCCCACAACTGCTCCTCGTATCCACCCACCGTCTACATATTTATATATTTTATTGTAGTTTATTTTCAAGTTCTCGAAGCCCAATTTCGCTGGAGGTTCTTGCACGTGTGTTTATTTGGTTGTTCATGGGTAAACACGTCCGGTTTTAGCATTCATTAAAAAAAGGGTAAGTGTCCACAGGACGGCTTGTGTTGTCTCTCATACGTGGTGCTGTACATCATCGCATTCAGTATTTACAATCATGCTCCCGGTCAGAGGACAAGCTGACGTTGAATCACAAAAGCAATATTATCTTTCAAAGCGTCGTGCTTGCTCTGTCACCTGCTCATAGTAGTCGCCTGTAAAAGACGTTTTATTATTAAATCAAAACTAAAATATCATAAATTATACTTTCTATTGAAAATAAATAAATAATCAAATCAGTATCCTATTTAAAATGACTGATAATAGGCTCTATCAAAATAAAAAATAAAAATACTTCCTCAAAAGAAAAAAAATACGTATTTCGCTTTCATATCTGAGAACTAACACTTTCATAACTTGGCTTAAAAGGTCATGTATCCCCAGACAATTAGTATGTGTTCTCTGATCCTATCCCAGGAATGTTATCTATATTCTATTTCACATGAAAAGTGGAAGTAAAAATCTCGTCAACTCGTACACTCAACCTCCTATTATAACAGGAGATTGAGTGCACGAGATGACGAGATTTCTGCAGCGCTTCAACAAAGGAGTAATGTTGCTCCTTGAATCTGAAGAAGAGAATTGTCCGCAGACATAGCAAAATATGTCTGGTGAATTTATGCAGCCTCTTGATATATTAATTATCTGAAAATAAAGAAAAATATATTAGATTTAACATTTAATTCAATATAAGGTAAGAATTTTAGTTGCTAATATACCAGTTTCTCATTAACTTGTTATACGAAAAGAGAAAAGTAATGTTTCCGTATAACTTGACAACCTGATGTGATAGAGATGAATAAAAAACATAATGAATCACTGTTTTCCATATATATTCCGAAAAAAAGATACCATAGATTCAATAAAACAAATCATGCAGACCAGTGCTATAGTGGTTCCCAGACTTGTATTGATCATGTTACCAGCCACTTACCTTCTTGTATAAATGAGAAAATAACTTTCTACAAATAATGTCTGCGACAAAGACGCAGAAAATAGCAATATTCGCCTAAATTTTGTTAAAATTTAACTTTGCTGCACAATAGTAAGTTGAGAGTAAATTGTTTAGAAAACCTACAAGTTGATAAATGAGACATTTGTACAACATTTGAGTATCTATATTCTGGAAATGTTCCCCCAGCCAGCGGCCTCTTCAATCCAATACAGAGAAAGGTGGAAGGCAAGGAAGAGTTTGAGGTAATCAGTCCCTCAACTTGGAGTCGACTGAAGACACGACTGCCTGGCGAAATGTTTCCAAAATAAAATTACCCAAATGTTGCACATATGTCTAGTTTATCAACAGTATAGGTACTATACAGTATAGGTATTATACAGTATAGGTACTATACAGTATAGGTATTATACAGTATAGGTACTATACAGTATAGGTACTATACAGTATAGGTACTATACAGTATAGGTACTATACAGTATAGGTTCTATAGGAAAAAATCTAATTGCAAAAGAAAAGCTTTGTTTATTAATAAATAAGTTATTACTGTGAACAACAATATACTACATGTCACTAAAAGATACGTGCAAAAACTTCGTTAATTTCTTCATATTAACAAGGAAATCGTACATTTGTACATAATTTCAAATAGGTAATCTAAAAATGAAATATTCAGGTAGATCTGTTTGTGACTTGATAAAGCCCACTGCGTGGGCGAAACGTTGTCAATATAGGATCACATTATACTGCTTATGTGTTTATCTTTCCACACACTCACAGTGCTCTCTGGCAGCTATCATTTTTCTTCATGATTGAATTTTGTTTTGAATGACTTCTTTACTGGATCTCTGTCACTGTTGAACATTTTGAAATATAAGTATAACTTGTCCTATCAAAAACAGTATTTTCTCCAAGGAGAAGTAAAAATTAAATAAAAATAACAACACATTTTTCTAGATTAAATTAAGCACATTATGTCATTATTGGGTCCGGGACTCCGGACATGGAGGTACTGACTGATTCACTCAGCTTAATAAAAGATATTTTCTCTTGTTATGTTTATTTACTTTTGTAATTCAGTTATTATTAGATGTACACCAATGTCATCCATGTTGACTTATGGTCTTCGAGAGACTATTTCTTCTTCTAATGTTGATCTTTTTTGGTCACTACAGTTTCTGAATGATGCGTTGCAAGCAGAAAACATTATGCATACTAATTTGTCATGAAATTATTTGCATGTAGGCGTTTGCTTAGACTTTTATTATGCCTTTTATTATACTCAACTCTTGCACATGTGCCTTACTCATCAATATATAGGTATTGTATCCCATTATTAGACCATTATTAGAACGATTCTTGTGACATAGCAACACCCCTGCGGCCCGGTCCCAGACCAGGCCTTATGGTTTCTGACCTGATCGATCACGTTATTGGTGAACGCTACCTGCAGTCAAGCATATGCACCAAACAATAGGAACTGTCACGAGGAATTTAGTGAGTTTCCTTGTTCAAAAATTTCTTTGAACTTCTCTTTGTTTACTCACTGCTTTCCTGCCTATAAATTCCTTTCTTCGACCCAGAAAGATGTTTGACCATATTGTTCATCCATTTCGGATTGTTTCTATTCGAACTCATTTCTTTAAACTGTATAGTGCATAGTGTTTAGAAAACTGTATAGTGTTTAGAAAACTGACATATTGATAGTTCTCTTCATTACTCCGGAGCAAAGATGATAGGTGTTCTCTAAGCCCATTGTAATCTGCTAAACGAAAATCGGGGACTTACTGAATTATCCATACGATCATTCTTCCATTCATTCTGAAGGTAATTGATTCGCGCCAGGTTTCTGTGTTATCTCTAGATTATTAACAAGGGTTATTTTCCTATATTGGTGCTGACAAACTGGTCCAAAAAACAAGTTTGAACTCCCTCCAGGAAGTCATTTGACTCAAGATTGCCAGTCAAGATCGCAAGATGTAACAGAGTCTGACACATGTGATCTAAATGGTTTAGAAACTTACAAATTGAAGAATGAGATTCATGTGCAATCTTTATTGAGGAAACACTTCTCCAGCCAGTGGCTTCTTCAGTCCCGCACAAGCTGATGGACTGATTACCTCATTATGCTCCTCATCTTACACCATTCCTCTCTGTCTCGTACTGAAGATTCCACTGGCTGGCGGAACGTTCCCTTAGTAAAGATTGACAAATGTTGAACAATTGTCTCATTCTTCAACTTTTCGATTTTCTGAACTCTTTACATCTCAGTAGACAAATAATTAGAAGCCACCTTAATGATCATTATTTTATTAATGAGTCTCAGCACGGATTCACAACAGGTCGTCCTTGCCTGAAAAATTTAGTAATTTTGTTTAATAAAGCATTTGAGGCAGTGGACAACGATAAAGAGTATGACGTTGTTAATTTATATTTCAGTAAGGCTCTCGATAGAGCATCTCATAATATAAGAGGTAAAGTTCTAACATTGCTAGAGGCATGGCTGACCAATAGGAGGTAAAATGTTTACATTAATGGGATCAAGTCTGAATGGGGACTGGTCGCTAGTGGCGTTCCACTACGATTAGTTTTGGGCCCATTGTTGTTGTTCATAATTTATATTAATGACCTTGACCTCAGCGCTGTCACTGAGCGACTGATTATCTCAAATCTCTCATCTTCCACCATACTTCTGTATATTGGACTGATGAAGCTACTAACTCGCGAGATGTTTCCGTAATAAAGATTCCCAAAATGTTGCACAAGTGTCTCATTCGCCAATCTTGCTGTATTCTTTGCAGTAAATGGAGAATGCCTCTTCTGGTCGGTATTCAACTTTTAATTCAAATTTGTTTTCCTCAAATTAAACATCGTCTTTTTTTTAGGTTAACTGATTATCAATATTCCAATTTTGTTAATCAGACTAATTTCTGTGAAATATCTCTAGAATATCTCTTCTGATGAGAAATATATTAGTGTTTAACTTGGTTATCCTATGATCATCCACATAATGTTGTACATAACAAGTATGCGTCTACACGACCATTGTTAAAAATTTATAATTTATGTAACAGAGTTTCAGTATATCTTAATTACTTGCTTGGATATTAATTTATTTTAGCCTTAAATGCTGGAAAATTACTTAGAGAAAAGTTTTATTTTTTTACATTTTGTTGGTCCCAGTTTGCTTTGTTTTTTTTATGGAAGAAAGTAAGAAAATTTAAATACTGATTTTCATGCGAAGATTTTTGAATTGATCATCCAGTTGCATTCACCCTTCAGTGCTAATAACTTAATATTGCAAATTCTGAGCGGTTTCAAAAACTTGCTAGGCTGGTTTATTTTAGGACAATGTCCGTCAAGGCTGGTGTTTCATAATGGAAGATTTGAATTAGTTTAGAGTTGCATATATCCTAATTTACCATTGCTATTGAAGAAACTGGGATACTAGCGACCATTTTATAACTTGATCATCCACATCATCCACATCCACATGAATACCAGTTATGATTCGCTTCAAAACTTCAACGCTCATACTTAACTTCATTGGTAACTTGTGCTGCACTCTGGAGTCTGCACCAATGTTTTTGCGTGCATTGCTGTACGGGGTTGGGGTTATGCAACACGGGGGTTGGGGTTATGCAACACGGGGGTTGGGGTTATGCAACACGGGGGTTGGGGTTATGCAACACGGGGTTGGGGTTATGCAACACGGGGGTTAGGGTTATGCAACACGGGGCTGGGGTTATGCAACACGGGGTTGGGGTTATGCAACACGGGGCTGGGGTTATGCAACACGGGGGCTTGGGTTATGCAACACGGGGGCTGGGGTTATGCAACACGGGGGCTGGGGTTATGCAACACGGGGGCTGGGGTTATGCAACACGGGGGCTGGGGTTATGCAACACGGGGGCTGGGGTTATGCAACACGGGGATAAATGCTTCGGATCGCTCAGCGACCTAATTGCATCTAGTTTTATCATTTATTTTAGACCAGATAAAAGACTGCGAATATTTACTGATCAAAGGCAAATTTGTATGTCTTTAAAAAGTTCTGATGGTGAAGTTCAGAAATTATTAACGAAGAATCTCCCAATTGAAATTAAGAAAAATATAATTAAATTAATTGTAAATAAAGTTCTAATTTATATTTAATTTTCATGGTCTTTATAAAAGGCATATCACCTTATTTGTTGATTTGTGCGTTCTTCTGCAGCATGACTCATTCAGAATGAAAGTTATTACAACCAATCTTTGTTACATTCAGAAAGCGGCTTTATGCTATGCGGCAACAAATAATATTAATTTCAATTTTAAGCCAGTGGAAGGCCTCGGTCAGATGACTAAAAGCTCCAGTCGAGGGTCTTCATATGACTAAGATACGCGAATGGAAAAAAAAAATCCTATTTCCTGACGAATTTTACCTCACCAAAGCTAAGCAATACGGCATTCTGTTAGATTATATGAGCAGGAGGGTCGCGGGACACCAAGATGGAGACAGTTGTTTGGTTGCGCAATTTTGAGAGAGGCAAAATTTCAAGGGTCTCTTGATGATGATTTTAAAAACATATAGCGTGATGTTTCAAAAATTTATCTGGGGCGGCACCCCTTGGAAGCATTTTCTTAGTTTCATAAATTTTTCATTAAAAAAATCAGCCCAATTGAGAGAAGATATATTAAGTCTTGGAACCTAAAATTAAGAAACATACCCCGCCTTCTGATATGGTGGGTATTGGGACCTGAGTCCCCCTAACCTGCCGCCTGTCTTGGCAGATGTAGGGCTGTGAGTCTGCTACACTAGACTCCTGCCTCCTGGATAGGCTGGTGCGGGGTGAGTCCCTCAACCTCCGGTGGCGATGTAGGGCTGTGAGTCGCTCACACTAGCCTCCTGGATGGCTGGTGCCAGGGTGTGTAGTCCCTCACACAAGCCTCCTGGATGGCTGGTGCCAGGGTGTGAGTCCCTCAAACTAACCTCCTGGATGGCTGGTGCAGGGGTGAGTCCCACTACAGCCTCCGTGGATGGCTGGTGGAAGGTGTCGAGTCTTCGCACTAACCTCCTGATAAGGTGTGCAGGGTGAATCCTACACACCGCCTCCTCGAGGCTGGTGCCAGGGTGTGAGTCCCTCAAACTAACCTCCTGGATGGCTGGTGAAGGTGCGTGAGTCCACTACACCCACCTCTTGACAAGAAGGGTAAGGAGGAGTGAATCCCACCTGATAAGATGGGTGCAGGATGGAACTTCAGCAACTCCTTAACAAGAGTAGATGAGAGAACATTGAATACACACTGCTCCTAAATAGCGCGTGTAGGGAACGTGAGTTCCTGTAAATGGGTGCATAGGAACTTATAGTCACAATAAACCTCTTTCATACAAGAGAGGGAGCTTAGAACATATAATCTTTTTCGACTGCGTGCCACGATGGTAACTATCTAAAACCATGGAGAGAATTGAGGTAATTTGTGTTATAATTTATATATCTTTACAATTAGTATAGCTTATCTTGCGAGACATGAAATATGCCTAGGCAACGATGGGTTTTTATCCTTGTGTAGAAATGAAAGTCAGTATAGGAAAACGTTTATAAAATGTCCACAATAAACCTCTTTCGATACTGTCAGTGTTATGCTTAAGGTTGAGACACTTATGCAACATATGGGAATCTTTATTAAGGAAACGATTCGCCACACAGTGGCTTCATCAGTCCAATACAAAGCAGAAAGGAGTAAGGAGAGGAGGAGTTTGAGGTAATCAGTCCCTCGGCCTGGAGTCGATGTGTTCAGTCCATCAATCTTGTAGAAAGTACAGCATAGAGCTTTGTATTGGACTGATGACGCCACTGTGTGGCGAAACGTTTCCTTAATAAAGATTCTTATATGTTGCATAAATGTCTTAATCTTCAACTCGTCGGTTTTCAAAACCATTTATCACTCCTTATGCTTAAGTTGAATGTTATGAGTTTAGAGAACAAGTGAAGTGAATTTAGTATAGATATGTGAATGCTTTAGCTCTCCCAAGAGATAAATGATATAAACGTAAATGGTTGCTTAAAATCCACAAATATATTTGTCACAATATCCCATAACAATCCCGAATATTGTTTTTGAGTTTTTTTTAGAAGAAAATATGGAAGAATTAAAAGAAAAAAAATAAGCTCAGGCCACCATCAGTAATAATAATAATATCAATAATAATAATAATAACAACAACAAGAATACTAGTACTACTACTACTAATAATACTAATATTATTATTATTATTATTATTATTATTATTATTATTATTATTATTATTATTATTATTATTATTATTATTATTATTATTATTATTATTATAATAATAATAATAATAATAATAATAACAATAATAATAATAATAATAATAATAATAATAATAATATCTAATTTTTTTTAATGGTTGCAGATATGGGCGACAGTTTCGACACGCTGCTCACTCAGTTGGGAACCGGAAAGTGGAATATACTCTACATCTTAACTTCTTCCTTTAGTAAGTTCTACCTAATTATATAATTATATTCATAGACAACATTAAGCTCGTTAAAATTATTCATTAGTGTTGTTCATCAGTTTGTTGTATACAATGGTCTTCCCTCTTCAGATGTGTAGTATACTTTCCCTCTTCAGGTGTCTAGTGTACTTTGCCTTCCCTTTTCAAGTGTGTAGTATACTTTGGTTTCCTTATTCAGGTGTTTAGTATATTTTGCCTTCCCTATTCAGGTATGAAGTATACTTGGCTTCCCTCTGTACATGTGTATTATTCTCATCTAGAAATGTATAGCATGCGTTTTCCTCCCTCGGCAGGTGTGTAGTGTTCCTTATATTCCCTCTGCAGGTGTCTGGTGTTCTTTATCTTCTCTCTGCAAGTGTGTTCTGTTTTTTATTTTTCCTCTGCAAGTGTCTAGTGTTCTTTATCTTCTCTCTACAGGTATGAACTGTTCTTTATTTCCTATGCAGGTGTCTAGTGTTCTTTACCTTCCATCTGCAGGTGTGTAGTATTCTTATCTGCTCTCTCTCTGCAGGTGTTCTTTATAATCCCTCAGCATTTGTGCTCTTTATTTTCCCTCTTCAGGTGTGTAGTGTTCCTTATCTTTACCCTGAAGGTGTGTAGTATTTTGTATCTTCCCTCTTCAGGTGTGTAGTGTTCATTATTTTCTCTCAGGTGTGTAATGTTTTTTATTTTCCCTCAGCAGGTGTGAAGTGTTCTGTATCTTTTATCTGCATGTGTGTAGTGCTCTATGTCGTCTTTCAGCAGGTGTATAGTGGCCTTTATTTTCCCTCTTCATGTGTGTAGTGTTATTTATCTTCTTTCTGTAGGAGTATAGTGTTCTTTACATTCTCTCTGCAGGTGTGCAACGTTCTTGATCTCTTTACAGATGCGTAGTATTCTATACCTTCCCTCTGCAGGTATATATTGTTATTTATCTTCTGCAGGTGTGTAATGTTCTCAATCTTCCTTCTACAGATGTGTAGTGTTCTTTATCTTCTCTCTCCAGGTGTTTAGTGTTCTGTATCTTTTCTAGGCAAGTGTGTAGTGTTCTTAATCTTCTGTCTACAGGTGTGTATTGTTCTTTATCTTATATCTGCAGGTGTATACTGTACTTTGTGTTCAATCTGCAGGTGTGTTTAACAGTTTGTTTTCTCCCTACAGGTATGCAGTGTACTTCACTTTCTTGTGATGGGTTATATGCTACTCTCTCCTCGCTCATGTGTGTTGTGCACGTTGTATTCTTGTCTTGTTTGTATTCTTATTTGTGTAAGTTGTATTCTTGTCTTGTTTGTATTCTTATTTGTGTACATTGTATTCTTGTCTTGTTTGTATTCTTATTTGTGTACGTTGTATTCTTGTTTGTATTCTTATTCTTCTCTCTGGGTTTGTGCTTTGTATGCTTGTGCTGGTGAATAATGTATATAGTCTTCTCTCTACAGGTGTGTATTAGTCTGTTGGTGTATGGTGTATTACTCTGTACTCTTGTGCGCGTGTGTATTATAGTTTACTTGGTGTTCTCTCTAATGGAGTGTAGTGGGATTTATTTTTTTAGGTGTAGAATATACTTTGTCTTCAAGAAAATTAATGTGGCGTTTTTTGTTTTCTTTAGAAGTTGTGTTATGTACTTTGCAGCTATGTAGTGTATATTTTCTTCTTGTGCATGTGTGTAGTGTTTTTCTTCACGTGCAGGTGTGTAGATTACTTTTTTTCAGGTGTGTAGTGCACACCTGCACAAAAATTGTCCAAGTTGTTTCTAAATGGTTGAGTGAAGAAACAGTGTTGGAGGTGGCAGGTGTAGACAGTGAGTGGTACTGGAGGGTCGTACCAGTGGCAGTGCTCTTGGTACAGGAGGGTCGTACCAGTCGCAGCGCTCTTGGTACAGGAGGGTCGTACCAGTGGCAGTGCTCTTGGTACAGGAGGTCGTACGAGTGGCAGGGCTCTTCGTACATGAGGGTCGTACCAGTGGCAGCGCTCTTGGTACAGGAGGGTCGTACCAGTGGCAGTGCTCCTGGTTCAGGAGAGTAGTACCATTGGCATCACTCTTGGTACAGGAGAGTCGTACCAGTGGCAGCGCTCTTGGTACAGGAGGGTCGTATCAGTTGCAGTGCTCTTGGTACAGGAGGTCGTACCAGTGCAGCCTCTTGGTACAGGTGGGTCGTACCAGTGGCAGGGCTCTTGATACAGAAGGGTCGTACCAGTGGCAGCGCTCTTGGTACAGGAGGGTCGTTACCAGTGGCAGCGCTCTTGGTACAGGAGGGTCGTATCTGTGGCAGTGCTCTTGGTACAGGAGTGTCGTACCAGTTGCAGCTCTCTTGGTACAGGTGGGTCGTACCAGTGGCAGGGCTCTTGGTACAGGAGGGTCGTACCAGTCAGGCTCTTGGTACAGGAGGGTCGTACAAGTGGCAGCGCTATTGGTACAGGAGGGTCGTACCAGTGGCAGCGCTCTTGGTACAGAAGGGTCTTACCAGTGGCAGGGCTCTTGGTACACGAGGGTCGTACCAGTGGCAGCGCTCTTGGTACAGGAGGGTCGTACCAGTGGCAGCGCTCTTGGTACATGAGGGTCGTACCAGTGGCATTGCTCTTGGTATAGGAGGGTCGTACCAGTAGCAGGGCTCGTGGTGCAGGAGGGTCGTACCAGTGGCTGCGCTCTTGGTACAGGAGAGTCGTACCAGTGGCAGCGCTCCTGGTTCAGGACAGTAGTACCAGTGGCAGCACTCTTGGTACAGGAGAGTCGTAGCAGTGGCAGCACTCTTGGTACAGAGGGTCGTCCAGTGCAGTGCTCTTGGTAAGGAGGGTCAGTACAGTGGCAGGCTCTTGTACAGGAGGGTCGTACCAGTGGCAGCGCTCTTGGTACAGGAGGGTCATACCAGTGGCAGTGCTCCTGGTTCAGGAGAGTAGTACAATTGGCAGCACTCTTGGTACAGGAGAGTCGTACCAGTGGCAGCGCTCTTGGTACAGGAGGGTCGTACCAGTGTCAGCGCTCTTGGTACAGGAGGGTCGTACCAGTGGCAGGGCTCTTGGTACAGGAGGGTCGTACCAGTGGCAGCGCTCTTGGTACAGGAGGGTCGTACCAGTGGCAGTGCTCCTGGTTCAGGAGAGTAGTACCAGTGGCAGCACTCTTGGTACAGGAGGGTCGTACCAGTGTCAGCGCTTTTGGTACAGGAGGGTCGTACCAAAAAAAAAAAAAAAAAAAAAAAAAAAAAAAAAAAAAAAAAAAAAAAAAAAAAAAAAAAAAAAAAAAAAAAAAAAAAAAAAAAAAAAAAAAAGCGCTCTTGGTACAGGAGGGTCGTACCAGTGTCAGGACTCTTGGTACATGAGGGTCGTACCAGTGGCAGCTCTCTTGGTACAAGAGGGTCGTACCAGTAGCAGCGCTCTTGGTACAGGAGGGTCGTACCAGTGGCAGTGCTCCTGGTACTGGAGGGTCGTACCAGTGGCAGCGCTCTTGGTACAGGAGTGTCGTACCAGTTGCAGTGCTCTTGGTACAGGAGGGTCGTACCAGTGACAGCACTTTTGGTACAGGAGGGTCGTACCAGTGACAGCGCTCTTGGTATAGGAGGGTCGTACCAGTGACAGCGCTCTTGGTACAGGAGGGTCGTACCAGTGGCAGCGCTCGAGCGAAGAGCAGACTGGTGGTGACTTTCTTGCAGGGAATCCTTGGACAGAATGAGGGACAGAAATGGTGAAATATTCGGCAACTGCTTGACACCGTCAATGGGGACAAGTATCTTCATCAGGTGCCAGATCAACCAGGCTGTGATGGATACGTGGGTCAGTGGGCCACCAGCAGCAATAGCCTGGTTGACCAGGCAAGGACCAGACGAGTCTGGCCTATGGACGGGCTCCGGGAGTAGAATAACTCGACCGCTCGATCGCTAGCGCACTTAGCTCACACTCTGAGGTCCGGAGATCGAATCTCCTCCGGTACGGCTGGAAAAGATTAGGGAGTGTTTCCATAAGACACCTGCTGTCCCTGTCCATGTTCACCCATCAGTTTAAAATGGGTACCTGGGTGTTAGTCGACTAGTGTGAGTCGCATCCTGGGACAAAACTGACCTAATTTGTCAGAAATTCTCAGCATAACAATCGGCTTTCTATATAGTAGTATGTCACTGATGTCAACTAGGCCTGTATACCTTGTACATGTACTTGTAGTAAATAAAAATATTATTATATTATTATTGAAACACCAGTAAGATCATATTTAAGTAAGACTTTCATTCGCGCTGTCTAGAACTGCGTGACGACCCCTACTGCTTTAGCGCAACTGCTAGGTAGATGTATTTTGGGCGCTGAGTGATCCTAGAAAGGGATCCCATGACTGCATAACTCCATTGACCGCAAATGGAATAGTGCAGAATGCGGAATGAATTTGAAATTCAGTTAAATATTATCGTATGCAGATTTGAAGAGCGTCAGAAGAATTATTCATTATTCATCATATGGAAATTAATATTTGAGTTTCTTCAATAAAATTTGCAGTTTTGAACATATTCAGCCCAAATTTAATTCAGACCTTTCAAAGATACTAGAGATCAGTATTCTAAAATGCACAGGAAAATTAAGCTTGAAGGCTCTCAGAAGTTTCATTATCATGTTAACAGCATGAAGGCTGAAACACTTGAATTATTGCATGAAGGATGAAACACAAATTATCGCATGCAGGATGAAACACAAATTATCGCATGAAGGATGAAACACAAATTATCGCATGAAGGATGAAACACAAATTATCGCATGAAGGATGAAACACAAATTATCGCATGAAGGATGAAACACAAATTATCGCATGAAGGATGAAACACAAATTATCGCATGAAGGATGAAACACAAATTATCGCATGAAGGATGAAACACAAATTATCGCATGAAAGATGAAACACAAATTATCGCATGAAGGCTGAAACACTCACAGATTATCGCATGAAAACTAGTATTTAAATTTTCAAAATTTCTTGAGTAATAAAAAACATTTTATGACCTAAGCCAAAATCATTCCAAACATTTCTTTAAGTAAGAAAACCAGTTTTATTTAATCTTTGTGTAAATAAAATAATTACAGTGGTGTGTAGAGCACACAGATGAAATAGGCACATAAAAGTCCATTATGAAGATTTAAATTAGGATAACTTCAAAAAGCCAAACACTGTAACTTATTTCTGATCAGGTGAGACATTCTAAAGTTATTTTTCAGTAAGTTTATTTAAAAAATGGGCACGTTAAAACTTACACATCCTAAAATCAACGGGAACTTTCCTCTATGGAAAGCACATCAGCTCTAAGATGTTAATACTAACCTGAAGAAGCATCTTCTGTTATTGCACAGAATCCCACAAAATTTGCACCAACACAGCCTAAAGCTAAGAAATGTTTCGTTATTTTCCTAAGTTGAATCAGCCATTGAAGATTGTTGCCGTTCACAGTTTTAAACAGGGGAAAGCTCAGAGCACTCCAGTTCCTTGGATAGAGAGCCCCTTGCCGGTATCATAGGAAAATAAAGTATAATTATTCTGTGCCATTTCGAGATTAAAAGTGGCAGAATGACACCTAAACTCTCCATTAACAATACCAGTGAAGCGGGATACTGAAATTGACAAATTAGAAGAAAACAAAAATTTCCTGAATTTGGAAAGTCTGTCCTTGTGTTATGCCATTTACTAAAAGCCATGAAAACAGATATTTCATGTATATTTTTCAGCTTCTTTTCTCATTCATATTCCATTGAAAATTTCTACAATCCTGTGAAAAATTAATGTTTTTATTTTTTTAAGAAAATTGAATTTTATATAATTATTTTTTTGGGGGCTAGTTAGCAGTCACACAGACCAATATCAGTATAAAAATACTTCCAGTTAAGATACACAAACACTTGGGGTTTGAAGCCTATCATATGTGCCATTCGTTTTTCACTATATGAGAAAAAAAAACTGGCAAATTGAAATTTAGACAGTTCAAAGTGAACGCCAAGCTTTCTTATCATATCTTCCAAATGGTGAAAGTTTGAAGCCAATCAGAAAAGGTTTTCTTGAATAATTGATCTGATTCCAACGATTCCAGATTAAACTTATGGGGTATTATCATTAATATTTTGAAACCACTAAGAAAAAACATTCTTTGGTTATTGAATATAAATAAATTTAACTATTTATTAAACAAATTTGGCAAATGGGACTTATGCTATCCAACAAACCATAGCAGATGTGAAAATTTGAAATCGATCACAAGAGGCATTCTCCAGTTATATCACAGAGTTCATCAATTCCACATTTTCACCTGTTTTACTATATTAACAAATTTACCTCCACATAAAACTTAATGGGTACCATCCAGCCTGTAAGGTGCATCAGCCACTAAATATTAGCGCCATTCAGAAGAGTTGAACTGAAATTTGTTTAATGTGATTTACAAATAAAATAGTCAGATCTGCACCTTAACACTTTCTGCAAGAAAGGTATTCAATACCGACAAAATGAAAGTTAAGACACATGTGCAACATCTGGGTATCTTTATTGTAGACGTTTCCCCATCCAGTGGCTTTATCAATACAGATTCTAGGATATAACTTCAAGACACTAGAACTATATGCAAAAGATGAGGTGATCAGTCCCTCAGCCTTGAAGTTGTTGTGTAGATCACCGTAGTTGTGGAGAGTCTCGAGCACAGACAAGGAGGCTGGCGCTTATATAGGCGTCAGGTAGGTAGGGACGGGTAGCAGACGAAGACATAGTCACTGGTAGGCGGAATTCCCCAGTGGAAGTAGGTCATACCCAAAGGGATGGGTTAGTTGTAGTAGTAGTTGTAGTAGCCGTGAAGTAGGTCATGTAGATGTCCTCTGAACCAAGATTCCATGATGTTGCAGTTTTCATCTCCTCGGTATTGTATACCTTTCCTGCACAACTTGCCAGACACTGCAACATCATGGAATTTTGGTTCAGAGGACATCTACATGACCTTCTTCACGGCTACTACAACTACTACTACAACTAACCCATCCCTTTTGGTATTACCTACTTCCACTGGGCAACCCCGCCTACCAGTGACTATGTCCTCGTCTGCTACGACTGGAGCGAGGCAGGAGGCGGGAGGCATGAGGCTGGCAGGAAGTGCCTCCAGGCATACTAATATCTATAGGCAATAAGATTGAATATTATAGTATTAGACAAACAACCAGCTCACAAGGACTAATACTGTATTAGTAGTCTAACTAACGTGACATGACAATCATCAAAAAATCGATCAAACCTACGCTATGACAGACCCGGACTGCACTACTCTGAGAAACTTCCCCTCACTCCTTCAGTTGTTGCCGTGCAACAGTGCATAGCTCCTGATGACGCACTGAGAATTGTGAAAGTACTTGAGCAAAAGATTTCCACCCCCCGTGGCTTATCTTGCATAGTTAATTAACTTATGTCTGTATTCATTAATCTGCTTTTATGAAGATTCACAAAATGTACCGGCAAATAATTTTGTCAACGAGTCACCATCGTCGTTACAAGTTGGGATAATTCATTCATGAAAATATTCTTCACTCCTCTATTTACTGGGCCTGAGTTGCTAGATATCACTTCTGTCCAGCAGAGATTACCAGGAATATTTTTTCTCCAACTGCACAAGAGGACCGTGCCAATTCTAGTGCCAGACATGAGCTAGATAATGGCGGCAGTGAGTTCCTATCAGGGTACGCACAGGAAAAGTGGGGAAGATATGGTGAAATTACCCTAGTTTACATGACGCCACAGGCAGCTGCCAACACTAGGCGTCTATGATTTCATGCAGAAATACTAGCCAGATGAGTGTGAGGCTGACACTTCGTATGCGGGTGTGTATACGAAGTTGTGTAGTGTTTTATATCTCGTTGTCCAGGTAAACAGTTTTCTTTGCTTTATTCAGCTATGTAGTAGTAGTATACTTTATCTTCTTGTCTTAATGTGAAGGTGTGTAGTGCAATTTATCTTCTTGTGTAGGTGTGTAAAGTTCTTTATCTCCTTGTGCAGGTGTGTAATGTTCTTTGTGTTCTTGTGCAGGTGTAGATTATCCTTTGAATACCCTTTACAAGAGTGTACTTTGTACAGTAGAAAATCTCTGGTGCAGAGCAAACCTTAATCAACAGAGAACATTTCACCTTCTGGTGAAATGCTCTGATTAAAGGGAAAAATAGTTTATGGATAAAGATTTGCTCTACATATAGTGCCTTTTTTCCATACATATCGGATAGTGTTGCCTTTCACAGTAGTTTGCATTCCTTGTGCTGGTGTGATATATAATTTGTATTGTGCAGGATTCCTGCTATCACCCAGCCAGTCACTGAGTGGCGTCTATCTGGCTCCAGCAGTCGACTTCACCTGTATGCCAAACCCAGATCACAACTTGATTAAAATCGCACCGTAAGTTTATACAGATTTTGTTTTTTACATTTCACACATTAAGTTTCATTTCAGACTAATAAGTCTCATATAGATGTACCTGTAACCTGCAAAAGTTCTTGAATTGAAATTTATCAGCTAGGAATATTTATAAGTAAACAAACATGATATATTGCATGTATTGGTTTCTGGCTGACTCCCAGAGGAAGGATAAAGGTTAAACTTCAAGATAAATAAAAATTATACAGTCATTTCGAAAGACAGAAAAGAGCGACAAAACCTTTTTTCATTAGGCATTTTATTTATTTCAGCTTTGTTTCTACTTTCAGTGACTCTTGTAGTTATATGGTGAGCAATACGTCTTCAGGAAGCTTGGAGCAAGTAACCTGCACCGATTTTCACTTTGACACCTCCGTATTCACTTCAACACTAACGTCGGAAGTCAGTAACTAAACTATGTTGCATAAAATCTTTTTTTAATGTAATAGGCATATATATATATATATATATATATATATATATATATATATATATATATATATATATATATATATATATATATATATATATATATATATATATATATATATATATATATATATATATATATATATATATATATATATATATGTCAGGGAAGGATAGAGCCCGCCTCCTGGCAGTGAGAGCTCCTCATGCAGGGGACTTTTTGTTTACTGTTCCCAATTCTAGCCTTGGCACACGCCTCGACCCACAGACCATCCGCATTGGTGTTGCCCTTCGACTTGCCGCCCCTATTATCACCGAACACAGGTGTATTTGTGGCAGTGAAGCAGCAGACAGATTCGGGTACCATGGTCTTGTGTGTCGTAAATCCGAGGGAAAGATTGCAAGACACTAAGAGGTTAATAACATTATCAAGAGGAGCCTCACAACAGCCAGATGCCCAGCAGTAAGGGAGCCACCCCAACTATGCAGATCTGATGGCAGCCAAAAGCGTCCAGATGGTATCACCCTCCAAGCCTGGACAGACGGCAAGCAGGTGGTGTGGAACTACACATGTGCATCTACCTTGGCTGATACCTATCTCCAATACACCAGGGAGGAATGAGGGGCAGCTGCCACCTTCAGGGAGTCCCAGAAGTCGAGAAAATATGGAGAACTTGCCCATCATTATGTTTGTTCCCATAGGCTCGGAGACCCTTGGCTCATGGGGAAAGAGTGCATCTAAGTTCCTCAAGGAGCTGGGCAAAAGACTCAACAAGGTAACTAGGGATCCCAGGGCAGCTAGTTTTCTGTTGCAACGACTCAGCGCTGCTGTTCAGAGGGGTAATGCATGCTGTATTTTGGGCACGTGCCCCAGCTCTGAGGAGCTGGATGAGATTTTCGCATTATAATCAGTGACAAACATGTAACAATATGTACTAGTCATGTATTTCTCACACCTTATATACTGTATATGCCATCTTTATAACAATGTATCTCTTAAATCTTTTGTACCATATTATGTAATAAAATATACCTAAAAAAAAGGATGGGTTGGTAGGAGAAGTGGAATATTCAAATGGCTTCAGGAAGAAATCCAAATATTCTTCCTTGAAGCCTTTTTATCCACTTATCCGAGGCAATGGGTCCCACAATTTGTACCAGAGGTGTATATATATATATATATATATATATATATATATATATATATATATATATATATATATATATATATATATATATATATATATATATATATAAGCTGTTTCCTCTTCCGGTTTATTTCCAAGGTTCTTTTCTAAGATATAATCCACCAAAATGATGTAATAATTTAGGCTTCATACGCCTCTATATTCAAAGTGTGTGTTACAGTGTTGTGTGTGTTACAGTGTTGTGTGTGTTACAGTTCAGGTTGGTATGTGAGAGGGAGTACCTGCGAGCAACCTACCAGAGTGTGTACATGCTTGGTACCTTCGTCAGTCCTCTCGTCAGCGGCTACATTGCAGACAGGTATGTTGTGTGCTACTGTATGTACATTTGCGGAAAAGGTTTCTTTATTCCTTCTCTCCTGGGCAGAAATAACATTTCCATAAATTAACTCAACTTGTAACGGTGATTGTGAATGATTAACACAATTAATTGCAGGTACTTTCTGTGTATCCTTAAAAAAATAGATTTATGATGACAGACGTGAAATAATTACTGTACGGAAATTATATCCAATTTTATAAAACCATAAAAATTATTTGAAAAGGTGAGTGAATATATTGAAAGGGAAGTGTTAAGATTGATAATAGGTCCGTAATCATCATACGGACCTATTATCTATTATCACTGCAAATGCGTGAGTCTCATTCTGCATAATGTCTTACACAATATTGGTAATTTGTATATATATACATATATATACATGGTTTAGAAAGACACGTAAGCAAACACTATGACATATATATAAGAAAACGTTTCGGTCCTGGTATCTTGATCATTTTATATAGGCAGCGAGTGAGGTGTGAGTGACGCATGATGACCTGAAGAGAAGTTGCAGAGGTTGGTGGATGAGTTTGGTAGGGTATGTAAAAGAAGACAATTAAAAGTGAATATAGGAAAGAGCAAGGTGATGAGGATAACAAAAAAATTAGGTAACGAAAGATTGGATATCAGATTGGAGGGAGAGAGTATGGAGAAGGTGAATGTATTCAGATATTTTTAAGTGGATGTGTCAGCAGATGGGTCTATGAAAGATGAGGTGAATCATAGAATTGACGAGGGAAAAAAGGTGAGTGGTGCACTTCGGAGTCTGTGGAAACAAAGAATTTTGACCATGGAAGTAAAGAGGGGAATGTATGAGAGTATAATTATACCAACACTCTTATATGGGTGTGAAGCATGGCATGGCTTCTCGAATTCAATCCCACCAAATGCAAAGTCATGAAGATCGGAGAAGGGCAAAGAAGACCGCTGACAGAGTACAGGCTAGGCGGACAAAGGCTACAAACCTCGGCAAAGAAGAAAGACCTTGGGGTGAGTATAACGCCAAGCACGTCTCCGGAGGCACACATCAACCAGATAACTGCGGCAGCATATGGGCGACTGGCAAACCTAAGATTGGCGTTCCGTTACCTAAACAAGGAATCGTTCAAGACACTGTACACCGTGTACGTCAGGCTCATACTAGAATATGCAGCACCAGTCTGGAACCCACACCTGGTCAAGCACGTAAAGAAACTAGAGAAAGTGCAAAGGTTTGCGACAAGGCTAGTTCCACAACTCAGGGGTCTGTCCTATGAAGAAAGGTTGAGGGAAATAGGACTAACAACACTGGAAGAAAGAGGGTCAGAGGAGACATGATAACGACATACAAAATACTGCAGGGAATCGAAAAGGTAGACAGTGACAGGATGTTCCAGAGAGGGAACACAGAAACAAGGGGACACAACTGGAAGCTGAGGACTCAGATGAGTCAAAGGGATGTTAGGAAGCATTTCTTCAGCCACAGAGTAGTCAGGAAGTGGAATAGTCTAGAGAAAGATATAGTGGAGGCAGGAACCATACTTAGTTTTAAGACGAGGTATGATAAAGCTCATGGAGCAGGGAGAGCAGAGACCCAGTAGCAGACAGCAAAGAGGCGGGGCCAGGAGCTGAGTCTCGACCCCTGCAACCACAATTAGGTGGGTACAATTAGGTGAGTACACACACAAACAGTTCCACTCACGAGATTAGTGCAACAGCTGGAGGACCAGGCAGGAATTAACAGGAAAGGCACTGCAATGTATCAGAGAATACTTGACAGGGAGGCATCAGCTAGTCATGTTACGTGACTAGGTGTCAGAATGGGTGCCTGTGACGAGCAGGGTTCGACTGGTGTCAGTCGACTGGTGTCAGTCGAACCGGTGCTGTTTCCGTTATATGTGAATGAACATAAGAACATAAGAAAGGAGGAACACTGCAGCAGGCCTGTTGGCCCATACTAGGCAAGTCCTTCACATTCCATCCCACTAACAAGATATTTGTTCAACCCAATCTTCAATGCTACCTAAGAAATAAGCTTTGATAATTCTATTTACTAATGTGCAATTCCCACTCAAATCCAACCCCTCTCTCTCATGAATTTATCCAACCGAAATTTGAAACTACCCAAGGTCCTAGCTTCAATAACCCTACTAGGCAGACAGTTCCACTCATCAACTACACTATTTCCAAACCAATACTTTCCTATATCCTTTCTAAATCTAAACTTATCTAATTTGAATCCATTATTGCGGGTTCTCTCTTGGAGAGATATCCTCAAGACCTTATTTATATCCCTTTTGTTAATACCTATTTTCCACTTGTATACCTCGACCATGTCTCCCCTCATTCTTCGTCTTACAAGTGATTGTAATTTTAGGGTCTTCAATCTTTCTTCATACGGAAGATTTCTAATGCTATGTATTAATTTAGTCATTCTACGCTGAATGTTTTCTAATGAATTAATATCCATTCTGTACAATGGAGACCAAAACTGAGCTGCGTAATCTAGGTGAGGCCTTACTAACGATGTATAAAGCTGTAATATAACCTCTGGACTTCTGTTTCTTACACTTCTTGATATAAATCCCAGTAATCTGTTTGCCTTATTTCGTACGCTTAGGCATTGCTGTCTTGGTTTAAGGTTGCTGCTTACCATAACCCCCAAGTTCTTTTCGCAATCTGTATGGCTAAGTTCTACGTTATTTAACTTATAAGTACTTGGGTTATGGACACACCCAAGCTTCAGAACCTTGCATTTATCTACATTGAACTGCATCTGCCACTTTTCTGACCAGGAACTGAGTCTGTCTAAATCCTCTTGAAGTTCCCTGACATCTATGTTTGAATCAATTATCCTACCTATCTTCGTGTCATCGGCGAATTTGCTCATATCACTAGTAATTCCCTCGTCAAGGTCATTTATATATATTATAAACAACAACGGACCTAAGACTGATCCCTGTGGAACATCACTTGTTACAGATCCCCACTCGGATTCAACCCCATTTATGTACACTCTCTGCTATCTATTGGTGAGCCATGACTCGATCCATGACAGCATTTTTCCCCCAATGCCATGAGCTGCCACTTTCTTTAACAGTC
The DNA here is from genome assembly GCA_009830355.1 of Cherax destructor. Taxonomy (NCBI): domain Eukaryota; kingdom Metazoa; phylum Arthropoda; class Malacostraca; order Decapoda; family Parastacidae; genus Cherax; species Cherax destructor. Next base: position 52,222 of record WNWK01007659.1, on the reverse strand, counting down.
TCTGGTGCGGTACTCTATCAAAAGCCTTACTAAAATCTAAATAAACAATATCGAATTCTTTATCGTGATCAACAGCCTCAAAAGCTTTAGTGAAGAAGGTTAATAAATTAGATAGGCAGGAACGGCCCCTCGTAAATCCTTGCTGAGTATCATTAATCAAATTATGGTTATCTAGATGGCTTCTAATAATATCAGCTATAATTGACTCTAGTAATTTGCTTACAATTGAGGTCAGGCTTATTGGGTGGAATTACATTAGCCATCTTCCACATATCAGACACTACACCTGTTTGAAGAGATAAATTAAAAATGTTCGCAGAGTTCCAAGCTCATCAGGACCCGACGATTTATTTTGTTTCAGTCGGTCTACTTGTTTCATAACCATTTCGCTAGTGACTGTGATGTTACATAATTTATCTTCTTCAGGGACACTATAAAAATTAATTATTGGGATATTATTAGTGTCTTCTTGTCTGAAAACCGAGAGAAAATGATGATTAAAAATAGAGCACATATCATTATCCTTGTCAGTAAGATACCCAGAGTTATTTTTAAAGGGACCTATCTTATCCCTAACTTTTGTTCTATAAACCTGGAAAAACCTTTTTGGGTTAGTTTTTGAATCCCTAGCAACTTTAATTTCATAGTCTCGTTTAGCTTTACTTATACCCTTTTTTACGTCCTGCTTAATGTCGTTATACTGATTTATAAGATGTCCCTCACCTCTATTTATGCACCTATAATTTCCTTTCTTCTGCCCTAAAAGATATTTGAGCCTATTATTCATCCATTTTGGGTCATTTTTACTTGATCTAATTTCTTTATAAGGGATAAATGTTCTTTGGGAAGCCTGTATAGTGTTAAGAAAACTGTCCTATTGATAGCTCTCTTCGTTACCCCAGTCCACAGTTGATAAGTGTTCTCTAAGCTCATTATAATCTGCTAAGCGAAAGTCTGGGACTGTTACTGAATTATCCCTAATATCATACATCCATTCAATGCAAAAGGTCGCTTGTGCCGAGTTCCTCTGTAATTTCTAAATTATTAACAAGGGATTCCTTGTTTGCCAGAACCAAGTCAAGTAGGTTATTTTTTCTTGTAGGTTCTGTCACAAACTGCTTCATAAAACAATCCTGAACTACCTCTAAAAAGTCGTTAGATTCTAAATTCCCTGTCAAGAAATTTCAATCAATCTGACTAAAGTTAAAGTCCCCTAGAATTATTACGTTATCATGCCTTGTGGCCCTAATAATTTCCTCCCAGAGTAGTCTCCCTTGTTCCCTATCTAAGTTTGGAGGACGATATATCACGCCTAAAATCAATTTTTCACACCCCTCTGAAAATTCTATCCAGACAGACTCGGTATGTAATATTTCAGACTTTATGCCCGTTTTTATGCAAAATCACAGACAAAGAGTGCCACCCCACCCCCCTACCCGATATTTCTGTCTACTTGGAACAATTTAAAACCCTGGATGTGACATTCAGCAGGCATGTCCCGATTTTTCATATTAAACCACGTCTCAGTTATTGCAAAAACATCAATATTACCCGTACTAGCAACTAATCTCAACTCGTCCATCTTATTTCTAGCACTACGACTATTAGTGTAATATACATATAAAGACCCCACTTTCTCTTTACCCTTCCTGCTCATTTCTGTTTTTCCACTATACCTATTACAGTCCTTGTCACCTAGTGCCACTGACTTTCCAATATCCACCTTATTCTGCCTATTACTAGTTCTAGAATTCATAATATTACTACACTGGGACTTCACTGTTTTTCCCCCTTAACCCATACCACTAACTTTTTCTAGTTTAAAGCCCTAACAGCTCCCTCCACTGCAATTGCCAGTGCCCCCACCCCAGACCTAGATAAGTGAACCCCATCCCTGGCATACATGTCATTTCTGCCATAGTAGAGGTCCCAGTTGTCAATGAATGTTACTGCATTTTCCTTACAGTATTTGTCCAGCCAGCAATTGACACCAATTGTCTTGGACAACCATTCATTTCCAACTCCTCTCCTTGGCAAAATACCACATATGATAGGGTTCCCACCCTTCTTCCTAATTATGTCTATTGCTGACCTATACCTGCTAGCCAGGTTCTCACTCCTACGTCTGCCAACATCGTTGCCTCCAGCACTGAGACAGATAATAGGATTGTTAAGTAAAAGGACACAAATGCAACTAATGTGACATTTTATTGTGGCAACGTTTCGCTCTCCAGGAGCTTTTTCAAGCCGTTACAAACGATATATGGACACAGATGGTATATATATACTCTCAAAGTGAGGTGTAATACTTGTGGTAGTAGAAGTAGTAGTGATATAAGTCGTAGTAGTAGTAGTAGTACAATAAGGTAGAACAATCAATTTTGCACATGAGTAAAAGGTGATAAAACAATTACATGGGTAGTATAAAATAGGTTAGACAAATATTTCTTCTGGAGGTTGGAATAGAGAAGGCCTGTAGGAGTGTTCCACATCTACGATGTGCTTGTGTTGAATTAGCAGGAAAGACTATGTGATGGTAGGTTGAATGTACATACATTCACCAAACCTTCACTGATTTACATTTTCCTTCCTTTTTCATCAAAGATTGCAAGAAAAGAGCTCTTCAGATCGTTAATTCTCCATGCGTCAACACCACTCCAAACAAAGTTATAATTCTTCCCAACAGCCAGGTTGCATCCAACATTTCTAAAGTATTTGCACAAGCTAACACTAGAGTCACCATCGCTTCCAGTACTTCTATAAAGGATCTAACCAGGACAAAATCCAAGCACCTTGAACCAGTCAACGCAGGGGTCTACACTATACCCTGTGGAGGCTGTGACAGAATTTATGTAGGAGAAACAGCAAGAAACCTCGAAACACGCCTCAATGAACACATTAATGCATGTAGGAACGATAACCTGAACAACGCCTGCGTACAACACCGAAATTCAAACAATCATCTCATGAAATTCAAAGACGCCCGACTAGTAATCAAAGAAACTAATTTCCGTAGACGCAAGTGCCTTGAATCAGCACTTATCGCTGTTTCTAACACAATTAAACAAAACAAAGGCAGCTTCACCATCTCTGAAGTCTTAGCAAGAATCCTCCTGAAAACAGTGAACCCTACCATCACATAGTCTTTCCTGCTAATTCAACACAAGCACATCGTAGATGTGGAACACTCCTACAGGCCTTCTCTATTCCAACCTCCAGAAGAAATATTTGTCTAACCTATTTTATACTACCCATGTAATTGTTTTATCACCTTTTACTCATGTGCAAAATTGATTGTTCTACCTTATTGTATTACTACTACTACTACTACGACTTATATCACTACTACTTCTACTACCACCAGTATTACACCTCACTTTGAGAGTATATATATACCATCTGTGTCCATATATCGTTTGTAACGGCTTGAAAAAGCTCCTGGAGAGCGAAACGTTGCCACAATAAAATGTCACATTAGTTGCATTTGTGTCCTTTTGCTTAACATAGTGTCGGTAATTCTACCAATATTTTTACAGATAATAGGATTGCTCCCATTACCTCTCATGATGTCTTCCAGACGGCTAACAATATCCTCCATCCCAGCCCCAGGAAAGCAAACCCTCTGTCTCCTACTTCTATCTTTCAAGCAAAAGGCTCTATCCATGTACCTAATCTGACTGTCCCCAACAGCAACAATGTTCTTACCTTCCTTGGTGTCGTTCGTCGTAATGTTCCCAGTAGTCGACTCACATTCATCGGGTAACACACAGAGAATCGGTTAGATGTTTCCACAACAGTTTCTTGGATCTTCGTTGATTCTACCTCTCCATCCGTCCTCTTGAACCTTAACTTTGTCCCATGCGTTCCAGCCACTGTCCAGGTTCCTTTCATGGCTTGAGGATTCTCAACAGGAGGATTACTACGAATCCTCTTGTTTTCCTCAGTCAGTCGCTGTATCTCAAGCTTAGCTACCCTCAGTTCTTCCTTCAGCTGCTGGTAGAGTAGCTCAAGAGAGGACATCTTGTTCAGATTCACAGAGAGCACACAAGACACGTCTTCACAGAGCTAAGTACAGGTCAGGTCTGACTGAAGGAATAGACTCAGAAATGTCCCTGTTGGCAGACGATGTGACGTTAATGAGGAGTAATCAATCGAAGGAGGACTAGGCAAGACTACAAAGGGATGTGGACAGGCTACAGGCTTGGTTCAAAAACTGGATCCTAGAGTTCAACCAAACTAAGTGCAAAGTCATGAAAACTTGAGAAGGGCAAATAAGACCGAAGACTTAGTACGATCTAGGGGTCAAAGACTACAAACCTCACTCAAGGGAAAGGATCTTAGGGTGAGTATAATACCGAGCACATCTCCTGTGGAGCACATCAGCCAAATAACTGCTGCAACATATGGGCACCTAGCAAACCTAAGAGTAACATTCTGACATCTTAGTAAGTAATCGTTAAGGACTCTGTACACCGTGTACATCAGGCCCATATTGGAGTACACGGCCCCAGTTTAGAACCCACACCTAGCCAAGCACGTCTACAATAAAGATACCCAGATGTTGCACATGTGTCTTAATTTCATCTTGTTGGTATTGTATACCATTCTTGTACTAGGTGAAGTAGAACTTGATCATACAGAATTTGAAAAAAGCTTGGGAATCATGGTAACCAGAAATCTAAAGGCAAGACAGTCGATGTAGTCAGTCCATCAATCTTCAAAAGAATACAGCATATGTGCGAAGAAGTAGCTTATATACCGTAGTCACGAGAGGTGCAGCAGTCGTAGGTGGTATCACATTTGACCAATGTGGAAGTAGGTCATGCCCAAGGGTTAGGCAAGTGAGGAATTCCCTGTAAGCTACTTCTTCGCACATATGCTGCATTCTTTTCAAGATTGATGGACTGACTACATCGACTCAGGGCTGAGGGACTGATTACCTCAAACTCCTCCTGTTCTTCACGATTCTCCTTTCTATGGACTGATGAAGAGGGAGGCCCAGTGGTAGTACGAGTATGACATAGCAACGAAAGCTAAATCTGATCCAAAGGTGTTGTACAGCCACATCAGGAGGAAAACAAGAGTCGGGGACCAGGTAATCAGGCTGTGGAAGGAAGGAGCAAAGCTCACAAGGAATAAACAGTAAGTGAGAAGACCAGCATGAGATTTAGCGAGGTATTTTCAGTGGAGACAGAAAGGCTTATAGCAAACAGCGATGGTAAGGTACATCAACAAGTGCTGGACACAACATAATATCGAAGAGGAGGTGAAGAAACTGGTAAGCGAACTAGATACCTCAAAGGCGATGGGACCTGATATCTCTCTGTGAGTGCTGAGTGAGGGAGCAGAGGCGGTGTGTGTGCCACTAACAACTATCTTCAACACCTCTGTCATAACAGGGCGACTACCTGAGGTGTGGAAGACAGCAAATGTAGTCCCAGTTTTTAAAAAAAGGAAACAGCATTAAATTACAGACCAGTGTCATTAATATGTATAGTATGTAAAGTCATGGAGAAAATTGTCAAGCGAAGAGTGGTGGAGCACCTAGAAAGGAATGAGCATATACACGATAACCAGCACGGTTTGAGGGAGGGAAAATTCTGTGTCACAATCCTAATGGAGGGAAGAGAGAGTTGGGTGGACGGCATTTTCTTGGACTGTAAGAAGGCTTTCGATACAGTACTGCACAAGAGCTTAGTGCAAAATGTAGAAGAGCAGGCAAGAATAAAATGAAAGGCACTGCAATGGATCACGGAATAACTGACAGGAAGGAATCAATAAGTGTTGGTACGTGATGAGGTGTCAGAGTGGGCGCATGTGACAAGCGGGGTTCCACAGTACCAGTCCTAGGGCTTGTACTGTTTTTTGTATATGTGAATAACATGAGGGAAGGAATAGATTCAGAGGTGTCAGCGTTTGCAGACGACGTAAAGCTGATGCGGAGAACTATAAAGGGATCTGGAGTTATAAAGGGATCTGGAGTTATAAAGGGATCTGGAGTTATAAAGGGATTTGGAGAGGTTGCAAACCTGATCTGACAAATGGTTCTTGGAGTTTAACCCCACCAAGTGAAAAGCCATGAAGATTAGGGAAGTTCAAAGAAAACCTCAGTACATGCTACTGAGAGTATTATACCGAGCACATCTTAGGCGCACATCGACCAAACAGCTGTTGTAGCTTATGGACACCTGGCACCTAAGTAAGGAGTTATTCAAGACAATATTCAGCCTGCATGTCAGGCCCATATTAGAGTATGCAGCACCAGTGTGGAACCCACACTAGTTTAAACAAGTCAAGAAATTGGAGAAAGTGCAAAAGTTTGCAACAAGATTCAACCTGATGACACTAAAGGATAGGAGGGATAGAGATGACATGATAACGACGTATAAAATACTGATAGGAATTGACAAGGTTGACAAGGCTCGAATGTTTCAGAGATGGGACAGAGGAACAAGGTGCCACAACTGGAAGTTGAAAACCCAGATGAGTCATAGGGATGCTAGGAAGTCCATTTTTAGCCTTAGAATTGTCAGAAAGTGGAATCTAGAGAGTGAAGAAGTGTAGGCAAGTTCCATACATATCTTTAAGAAGAGGTATGATAAGGCTCTAGAAGAGGGGAGAGAGTGACCTAATATCGACCAACTAAGAGGCGGGACCAGGAGCTATGACTCGAATCCTGTAATCACATACAGGTGAGTACATATAGGTGAGTACAGGTTGACTGGGGCTGGATACGAGGAAAAGTATTGAAAACAGACCAGCCCATTGTTTACCTATATTGTTCAATGTTATTTAACTTTATATAGTCTTGTAGTAATGTAACGATGCATTCCTTTTATGCGAAGATTTTAAAAATTCCTTCCATACTTGAAAACATACTCATCAATTTATTACTATTAATAATCTGTATCAAATATTTGACTTGTCAATGGTCAATATCAAAAGCAACAGCAGCAATAGCAACAACAATAACAACAGCAACAGCAACAGCAGCAATAACATCAACAGCAGCAATAGCAACAGCACCAGCAGCAATAACAGCAGCAATAGCGACAGCAATAACACCAGCAACAGCAACAGCAGCAATAACATCAACAGCAGCAATAGCAGCAGCACCAGCAGCAATAACAGCAGCAATAGCAACAGCAATAACAACAACAACAGCAACAGCACCAGCAGTAATAACATCAAGAGCAGCAATAGCAGCAGCACTAATAGCAACACCAGCAGCAGCGATAACAGCAATAGCAGCAGCACTAATAGCAACACCAGCAGCAGCGATAACAGCAATAGCAACTGTAACAGCAGCAATACTAATAGCAACAACAGCAACATCAACAGAAACGGCAGCAGCAATAGAAACAACAACAATAATAGCAGCAGCAATAGCAACAGCAGCAGCAGCAATATCAACACCAACAGCAGGAATAGCAACACCAGCAACAGCAATAACAAAAACAGCAACAACAGCAATAGCAACAGCAGCAGCATAAAACAACAACAGGAATAGCAGCAGCAGCAGCAGCACCAATAACAACAACAGCAAAAGCAGCACCAATAGCAACAGCAGCAACAGTAATAACAAGCAACGGCAGCAATAGCAAAGCAGCAGCAGCTAATAGCAACAGCAGGGATATAAGCCGGAGACAGGGATATAAGCCACAGACAGGGATATAAGCCACAGACAGGGATATCAGCCACAGACAGGGATATAAGCCACAGACAGGGATATAAGCCACAGACAGGGTTATAAGCCACAGACAGGGATATAAGCCACAGACAGGGATATAATCCACAGACAGGGATATAAGACATAGACAGGGATATAAGCCACAGACAGGGATATAAGCCACAGACAGGGATATAAGCCACAGACAGGGATATAAGCCACAGACAGGGATATAAGCCACAGACAGGGATATAATCCACAGACAGGGATATAAGCCATAGACAGGGATATAAGCCACAGACAGGGATATAAGCCACAGACAGGGATATAAGACACAGACAGGGATATAAGCCACAGACAGGGATATAAGCCACAGACAGGGATATAAGCCACAGACAGGGATATAATCCACAGACAGGGATATAAGCCACAGACAGGGATATAAGCCACATACAGGGATATACGCCACAGACAGGGATATATGCCACAAACAGGTATATAAGCCACAAACAGGGATATAAGCCACAGACAGGGATATAAGCCACAGACAGGGATATAAGTCACAGACAGGGATATAAGCCACAAACAGGTATATAAGCCACAAACAGGGATATACGCCACAGACAGGGATATAAGCCACAGACAGGGATATAAGCCACCGACAGGGATATAAGCCACAGACAGGGATATAAGCCACAGACAGGGATATAAGCCACAGACAGGGATATAAGCCACAGACAGGGATATAAGCCACAAACAGGGATATACGCCACAGACAGGGATATAAGCCACAAACAGGGATATAAGCCACAGACAGGGATATAAGCCACAGACAGGGAAATACGCCACAGACAGGGATATAAGCCACAGACAGGGATATAAGTCACAGACAGGGATATAAGCCACAAACAGGTATATAAGCCACAAACAGGGATATACGCCACAGACAGGGATATAAGCCACAGACAGGGATATAAGCCACAGACAGGGATATAAGCCACATACAGGGATATAAGCCACAGACAGGGATATAAGCCACAGACAGGGATATAAGCCACAGACAGGGATATAAGCCACAAACAGGGATATACGCCACAGACAGGGATATAAGTTACAAACAGGGATATAAGCCACAGACAGGGATATAAGCCACAGACAGGGATATAAGCCACAGACAGGGATATAAGCCACAAACAGGGATATAAGCCACAGACAGGGATATAAGCCACAGACAGGGATATAAGCCACAGACAGGGAAATACGCCACAGACAGGGATATAAGCCACAGACAGGGATATAAGCCACAGACAGGGATATAAGCCACAGACAGGGATATAAGCCACAGACAGGGATATAAGCCACAGACAGGGATATAAGCCACAGTCAGGGATATAAGCCACAGACAGGGATATAAGCCACAGACAGGGATATAAGCCACAGACAGGGATATAAGCCACAAACAGGGATATACGCCACAGACAGGGATATAAGCCACAAACAGGGATATAAGCCACAGACAGGGATATAAGCCACAGACAGGGATATAAGCCACAGACAGGGATATAAGCCACATACAGGGATATAAGCCACAGACAGGGATATAAGCCACAGACAGGGATATAAGCCACAGACAGGGATATACGCCACAGACAGGGATATAAGCCACAGACAGGGATATAAGCCACAGACAGGGATATAAACCACAGACAGGGATATAAGCCACAGACAGGGATATAAGCCACAGACAGGGATATACGCCACAGACAGGGATATAAGCCACAGACAGGGATATAAGCCACAAACAGGGATATAAGCCACAGACAGGGATATAAGCCACAGACAGGGATATAAGCCACAAACAGGGAAATACGCCACAGACAGGGATATAAGCCACAGACAGGGATATAAGCCACAGACAGGGATATAAGCCACAGACAGGGATATAAGCCACAGTCAGGGATATAAGCCACAGACAGGGATATAAGCCACATACAGGGATATAAGCCACAGACAGGGATATAAGCCACAAACAGGGATATACGCCACAGACAGGGATATAAGCCACAAACAGGGATATAAGCCACAGACAGGGATATAAGCAACAGACAGGGATATAAGCCAAAGACAGGGATATAAGCCACAGACAGGGATATAAGCCACAGACAGGGATATAAGCCACAGACAGTGATATAAGCCACAGACAGGGATATACGCCACAGACAGGGATATAAGCCACAGACAGGGATATAAGCCACAGACAGGGATATAAGCCACAGACAGGGATATAAGCCACAGACAGGGATATAAGCCACAGACAGGGATATAAGCCACAGACAGGGATATAAGCCACAGTGCCGTGTCTTCCTTTGCAGATGACACATGAATCTGCATGACAGTGTCCACCGTTGAAGACACTGCAAGACTCCAAGCAAACATCAACCAAATCTTTAAATGGGCTGCAGAAAACAATATGAAGTTCAATGATGAGAAATTTCAATTACTCCGATATGGAAAACGTGAGAAAATTAAAATCTCATCGGAGTACAAATTCCAACCACACAATAGAGCGAAAAACTAATGCCAAAGACCTGGGAGTGATCATGACAGGATCTCACCTTCAAGGACAATAACACTGTAGCAATCGCATCTGCCAGAAAAATGGCAGGATGGATAATGAGAACCTTCGAAACCAGGGTTGCCAAGCCCATGTTGACACTTTTCAGGTCGCTTGTTCTATCTAGGCTGGAATATTGCTTAACACTAACTGCACCTTTCAAGGCGGGTGAAATTGCTGACCTAGAAAATGTACAGAGGACCTTCACGGCACGCATAAGTGCGATAAACCTCCTCAACTACTGGGAACGCTTGAAGTTCCTAAACCTGTACTCTCTAAAACGCAGCCGGGAGAGATACATTATATACACTTGGAAAATCCTAGAGGGATTAGTACCAAAACTTGCACAGGAGAGTCACTCCCTATGAAAGCAAAAGACTCTGCAGGCGATGTAACATCCCCCCAATGAAAAGCAGGGGTGCCACTAGCACGTTGAGAGACAACACAATAAGTGTCAGGGGCCCATGACTGTTCAACTGCCTCCCAGCATACATCAGGGGGATTATCAATAGACCCCTGGCTGTCTTCAAGCAGGCACTGGACAGGCACCTAAAGTCGGTGCCTGACCAGCCAGGTTGTGGTTCGTACGTTGGACTGCGTGCGGCCAGCAGTAACAGCCTGGTTGATCAGGCTCTGATCCAGCATGAGGCCTGGTCACAGACCGGGCCGCAGGGGCGTTGACCCCTGGAACTTTCTCCAGGTATACTCCAGGTAACAGCAGTAAAAATAACAGAAACAGCAATACCAAGAGCAACAATAAGAACAGTTGTACCAATAGCAACATCAGCAGCAATACCAGCAGTAACAGCAACAAAGAACAGCAGTAGCAACAGCAGGAGCAGCATTAACAGCAGCAATAGCAACAGCAGCAATAGCAGCAGTAGAAATATCAACAGAAGCAGCAGCAGTAGCAACAGTAATTGCAATAGCAGCACCAACAATAGCATCTACACCAAGAGCAGAAACAATAGCAAAGCAGTAATAGTAACAGCATCAGTAGCAATAACAGCACTAAGAGCAGCAACAGCAGCAGCAATAACAACAGCAGCAATAGCACTAGCAGCAATAGCAAAAGAAGCAACAGCAATAGCCTCAGCAAGAGCAGCAACAACAATAACATCAGCAGAAATAGCATCATTAGCACTAGCAACAGCAGCAGCAATAGCAACAGCTGCAACAGAAATAGCATCATTAGCACTAGCAACAGCAGCAGCAATAGCAACAGCTGCAGCAGAAATAGCATCATTAGCACTAGCAACAGCAGCAGCAATAGCAACAGCTGCAGCAGAAATAGCATCATTAGCACTAGCAACAGCAGCAGCAATAGCAACAGCTGCAACAGAAATGTCATCATTAGCACTAGCAACAGCAGCAGCAATAGCAACAGCTGCAACAGAAATAGCATCATCAGCACTAGCAACAGCAGCAGCAATAGCAACAGCTGCAACAGAAATAGCATTATTATCACTAGCAACAGCAGCAGCAATAGCAACAACATCAAAAAAAGCACTAGCAACAAGAACAACAGCAGCATGAGAAACAGCAGGAGCAGCAACAACATCATTAGCAGCATTAGCAGCAACAGCAGGAGCAACACGAACAGCAGCAGCAGCAGTAGGAACAGCAGCAGCAACAACAGCAGCTAGAACAGCAACAACAGCAGTTAGAGCAGCAACAACAGCAGTTAGAGCAGCAACAACAGCAGTTAGAGCAGCAACAACAGGAGTAGCAACAGTAGGAACATCAGTAGCAGGAACTGCAGCAGCAACAGGAGCAGCAGGAACAGTAGCAGCAACAACAACAGGAACAGCAGCAGCAGCAGGAACAGCAAGAGCAGCATCATTACTGCTGCACACACAAAATAATCATGTTCTTTAGTTTATATTCTTCAGAAAAGTTATTTTAAATACATTTTTGTCAATATTCTGGTAAAAGTCAACTTCTCAGTATTGTTGAAAAATAAGTTTTATGCACAATTTACGTATGTGAAATATTTATTTGCGACTGCAGATAATCAGATAATTTTATAATAGTTCTTAATATGGTGAGAAAATGAGTTTTCTTCAATTTCTTTCACAATTCGTTTTCTACTTTAATTCTGGGTTGACTTTAAAAAAATGTCAGCTGCTAATACTGCACAGCTTTATGATCAGATAAGATTTGGCCTGATTTTTAACCTGGAGGGTTAGCCACCCAGGATTACTCAAGAATGTCAATGCGTTATCGACCAGTGTGTCATATTTCCATTGTGGTAGTTCAGTGTCCCCAAGCAGGTCCAGGTATTTACGTGTACCTGTACATAAACATGCTTTATGTTCTTACCTATACCCACCCACACCCATTCATGTACTTGTCTAAACTATTTCTAAAGTTATAAAAGGTTTTCGAGTCAATGATTTTACTTTGGAGTTTGTTCCACTTATCCACAACTCTATTACCAAACCAGCGCTTTGAACCTATTGCTTCCAGTTTGGTCTAGGTCAGATATAGAAAAAAAGGGGCACAATACCGTGACTGGACCAATCCACAAATGTCCCGCAAATAGCAGAGAGGAGGTTACCACGACATTTCGGTCCTACTTAGACCATTTACAAATTCACACTGTGACTTTGTAAGTGGTCAAGGTCGGACCGAAACGTCGTCGTAAGCTTTTCTGTCTCCTATATGGCGGTTATTTGTGTATAGATCAAATATTTTTAGCTCGTTATTTATTTATATACTATTTGTTCCCGTCTTCGATTTATGCTCCTCAGTCATATCCCCCCTAATTGTACGCCTATCTAGAGAGTGTAGATTAATTGCCTTCACTCTATCCTTATAGGAAAGATTTCTGATGCATGGGGTCCAGTTGTCACCCTTCTCTATGTATTTCCTAGGGCATTTATGTCCATTGTATAATACAGTAACCAGTGCCCCGTGGTCTGTTGGCTAAAGCTCTCGCTACACACGGTGAGGGTCTGCGTTCGATTCCCACCGAGGGTAGAAACATTGGGCGTGTTTTTTTACACCGGTTGTCTATGTTCACCCATCAGTAAAACGGGTACCTGGGTGTTAGTCAACTGGTGTGGGTCGCATCCTGGGACAAGGACCTAATTTGCCCGAAATGCTCAGCATAACAAGGGGCTTTCTATAAAGTAGTATGTCATTGATGTCAGCTAGGACTGAATACCATTTACATGTACTTGTAGTAAATAAATATATTATTATATTATAACTGAGCAGCATAATCTGAATGAGGCTTAAAGAACGATATATAGTCGAGGTATAACCTGAGGACTCTAATTATACTACTAAATATGAAGCCAAAAATTCTTTTTATTAGCTTTATTGCGATCACTTTCGCACTGTTGTCTTGGCTTTATATTAATGCTAAAAAAAAACTTCAAAATCTTATCCGCATTCAGAGTGATTGAAATCTCCATTAAGTTCATAACTGCCATGGTTATTTTCTTTTCCCTGCCTTAGTACTTTACATATGTCTATATTGAATTACATCTGCCGCTTCACTGACTACTGCATCAACCTATCCAGATCTTCTTGTAGCGTTCAAGTGTCCTCATCAGAATTAATCTGGCGATCTATTATAGTGTCATCGCCAAACTTGCCATTTTTTCCCCTCATCTCTGGTCAGAGAAATAGCAAATATCGGACTTTAGCTTAAGGAATCTTCCAGGAGGCAAGACTCTCAGGAAGAACTAAAAGCCATAAAGGAAATTGAAGGAAACCCAAAATACTTCTTCTCATATATCAAATCTAAGGGGAAAAAACAATCCAGTATTGGGCCTCTGCTTAGGCGAGATGGGACCTACACAGATGACAGCTAAGAAATGAGTGAGATACTAAAATCCCAATACGACTTGGTTTGCCAGGCGCCCATATGCTGCATCAGTTACCTGGTTGATGTGGGCTTCAGTAGATGTGCTCGGTATTGTACTCACCCCAAGAACCTTTTCCTTGAGTGAGGTTTGCAGTGTTCAGCGAGCCGTTAACCAGACTAAGGATCGACAATGTAAATTAATTATTTAGGACCGAGACCCAAAACTTGGTCATTTCAAAAATCTCGGATATTACCTTAACACCACAAGACTTCGAAAAAACAATAAATAACATGTCCATGCACTGTGCCCAAGGCCCAGACTCACCCTAATGCTGCCCCTAATGCCATGGCATGCCAGTGGCTCTCCTTGCATTACAGTTTTATAATTGTAACTACCAATACCTATGTATACTTGTAACTTGCAACGAAATAAAAATATTATTATTATTATATTATTATTATTATTATTATTATTATTATTATTATAAGAACTGCGAGAAGACCTTGTCATGTGCCTTCAGCATTCTATGGAGAGGGAGCATGGCCACGGGTCATCCCACACTCACTAAAAACAAGACATAACCCCACTCTACAAAGGTGGCAGTAAAGCAATTGCAAAGAACGACAGACTGAGAGCACTAACATCCCATATCAAAAAATCTTTGAAAGGGTTCTAAGAAGCAAGATCGCCAACCACCTTGATACCCATCAATTACACAACCCAGGGCAACATGGTTTATTTTTGCCTAGAAAAAATAAACTGTGGTTCTTGAGATCTGATCAAGGCACATTCCATTAAGAAAAAGATAGAGAAAATGTAAACTAGAAAGAGAGAGACGAAGGTGCAGAGTCACAGATGCTGCGAGGGGCCAATATATCTGAAATACGAAGGGAGGCACTGGTAAGAGAAATAGCAAATATCGAACTTAAGCTGAACTAATCTTACAGGAGACAAAAATCGCAGGAAGAACTAAAAGCCATAAAGGAAATTAAAAACAAAAAAATGCTTCTTCTCTTATGCCAAATCTAAGGAAAAAACAACATCCAGTATTGGGCCTCTGCTCAGGCGGGATGGGTCCTACACCGATGACAGCAAAGAAATGAGTGAGATACTAAAGTCTCAGTACGACTCAGTGTTCAGCGAGCCTCTACCCAGACTAAGGGTCGAAAATCCATATGAATTCTTTATGAACGAGACCCAAAATATGGTTATCTAAAAAATCTCGATTATCCTAACTCCACAAGACTTTGAAAAGGCTATAAATGACATGCCCATGCACTCTGCCCCTGGCCCAGAGTCATGGAACTCCGTGTTCATCAAGAACTGAAAGAAGCCCCTGTCGTTTGCCTTCAGCATTCTAAGGAGAGGGAGCATGGATACAGGAGTCATCCCACACTCACTAAAAACAACAGACATAACCCCACTCCACAAATGTGTCATTAAAGCAATTGCAAAGAGCTACAGACAGATAGCACTAACATCCCATATCATAAAAATCTTTGAAATGGTTCTAATAAGCAAGATCGCCAAACACCTAGATACCCATCAATTGCACGACCCATGGGAACACGGGTTTAGAGCAGGTCGCTCCTGCCTGTTCCAGCTACTGGACCACTATGTCAAGGTCCTGGATGTTGTAGGAGATAAACAAAATACAGATATAGTATACAAAGTATTACAAAAACACTGGTTTCACTTAAACACCATTACCTGCACACAGGTACAGTGCATTTATTTCATGATAAAACGTCGTGTCACCTGACACTCACCGGGTTCACACCCTGTACTTCACTGAACGTGTGTCAGTCACCTGACACACTTTACTAATATCTGTGTCACACAATCACCTGACAACGCTCTCTGAATACAACATACCCTGTACGTTACTGAATACTTGTGTCCGTGTCACCGGACACAATTACATTACACAACACCCTGACTTAGACATCTCTTTAGTGTCACACGACATCTTTACCATTACCTCAGTGTCTGTCATGTCACACCTTCGCTATCGTATCACACGACACCCTTGTCTCTGCGTTATAACACTCTTTCTCTTCTGTGTCACACGACACCCTTTTCCCAGTGTAACACTACACACCTCTACCGTGTCACACGACACCCTTTTCCCCGCATTATAACACTCCTTCTCTACCGTGTCACAAGACACGGTGTCATAACACTTCGACACTCTGTAGCATATCTCCGACGAACATACTGACCAGCATGCTAAGGCCAAGCCAGCAGGAAACTGAAGTCGATGTAAGCCAGCAGGAAAAGTCCAGTCGTATCCGTGGTCTGGTCAACACTCTAGGTGTATTGTGAGAGTCTAGTGAACACTCAAGTAGGTGTATTCTGTCCGGCAGTCTGGTGAACACTCTCAAACAGGCCGACTCACAAGTCCACATTGGGTTTGATGACGTACCCAGTGGTACTGCTGGCCGGCAGGTTAACTACCTAACCACCACTATGGTAGGAGTTCGTAACACACAGAAAAAACTTTCGACAAATGTGACCATGGTGTAATATCGCACAAAATGCATGATAAAGGAATAACATGATAAGTTGGTAGATGGATCTATAACTTTCTGAGAAACAGAACACAAAGAGTAATAGTAAACAGAGTAAAGTCTGAGGCAGCAACGGTGAAAAGCTCTGTTCCACAAGGCACAGTACTTGCTCCCATTCTATTCCTCATCCTCATATCTGACACCCAGATTGTCATGGCAGTAACCTCCATTGAAGACATCAACCAAATCTTCAAATGGGTAACTCAAAAAAATACGAAGATCAATGAAGAGAAATTTCAACTACTCAGATATGGAAAACCTGAGGAAACTGTATCAGGGTATACGATAAGTTCTAACCGTACAATAGAGCGAAAAAGTAATGTGAAAGAAATGGGAGTGATAATGTCAGAGGATCTCGCCTTCAAAGACCACAACAATGTATCTACTGCATCTACTAGGAAAATGATAGGATGTATAATGAGAACCTTCAAAACTAGGGATGCCAAGCCCATGATGATTCTCTTCAAATCACTTGTTCTCTTTAGGCTGGAATACTGCTGTACACTAACTGCCCCCTTCAAGGCAGGCGAAATTGCTGACCTGGAGAGTGCACAAAGAACTTTTACCGCACACATAAGTACGATAAGGTACCTAAATTACTGGGAACGGTTGAAGGCCCTTGATTTGTATTCTCTGGAACGCAGGCGAGAGAGATACATGATAATATACACTTGGAAAATCCTAGAGGGATTAATACCAAACTTGCACACGATAATCACTCCCTATGAAAGCAAAATACTAGGCAGGAGATGCAACATTCCGCCAATAAAAAGCAGGGGTGCCACGAGTACACAGAGGGACAACACAATAAGTGTCCGGGGTCCAAGACTGTTCAACTGCCTCCCAGCATACATAAGGGTGATTACCAATAGACTCCTGGATGTCTTCGAGAAGGTACTGGAAGGCACCTAAAGTCAATACCTGACTAGTCTGGCTGTGGTTCGCATGTCAGTTTGCGTGTGTCCAGCAGTAACACCCTGGTTGATCAGACCATGATCCACCACGAGGCCTGGACTCATACCGAGCCGTAGGGGCGTTGACCCTCAAAACCCTCTTCAGGTATTCTCCAGGTATAGGTCGCTCCTGCCTGACCCAACTACTGGACCACTATGACAAGGTCCTGGATGCTATAGAGGATAAATAAAATGCATATGTAGTGTACACAGACTTTGTTAAGGCCTTCGACAAGTGCGACCACAGTGTAATAGCGCACAAAGTGCGTAATAAAGGAATAACAGTTAAAGTTGGTAGATGGATCTATAACTTCCTATCAAATAGAACACAGAGAGTAATAGTAAATTGAGGCAGCTACGGTAAAAAGCTCTGTTCCACAAGGCACAGCACTCGCTCCCATCCTATTTCTCATCCTCATATCTGACATAGACAGAGATGTAAGCTCCGTGTCTTCCTTTGCAGAGGAGACCCGAATTGCTATGACAGTGTCAGCCATCGAAAACACCACAAGACTTTAAGCGGATATCAATGAAATCTTCAAATGGGTCACTGAAAACAATATGAAATTCAATGAAGAAAAATTTTAACTACTCAGATATGGGAAACTTGAGGAAATTAAAACTGTATAAGGGTATACAACAAATTCTAACCATACAATAGAGGAAAAAAGTAACGTGAAGGACCTGGGAGTGATAATATCAGAGGATCTCACAATAAAAGATCACAACAATGTATCTACTACATCTTCTAGAAAAATGATAGGATGGATAATGAGAACCTTCAAAACCAGGGATCCCAAGCCTATGATAATAATAATAATAATAATAATAATAATAATAATAATAATAATAATAATAATAATAATAAAAATAAAAATAACAATAAAATGATAATGATAATAATAATAATAATAATATCTGTATTTTTACAAGTTGCATGTACAAGGTATACAGGCCTAGATAACATGATGATTCTTTTCAAATCGTTTGTTCTCTCTAGGCTGGAATACTGCTGTACACTAACTGACCCCTTCAAGGCAGGCGACAAAGCTGACCTAGAGAGTGTACAGCTAACTTTCACGGCACACACATGTACGATAAAGCACCTAAATTACTGAGAACTGTTCAAGTCTCTTGATTTGTATTCTTTGGAACGCACGCGAGAAAGATACATGATAATATATACTTGGAAAATCTTAGAGGAATTAGTACCAAACTTGCACACGAAAATCACTCCTTACGAAAGCAAAATACTCGACAGGAGATGCAACATTTCCCCAATGAAAAGCAGGGGCGCCACGAGCACGCTAAGAGACAACACAATAAGTGTCAGGGGCCCAAGACTGTTCAACTGCTTTTCAGCATACATAAGGGGGATTACCAATAGACCCCTGGCTGTCTTCAAGAAGGCGCTGGGTTGTGGTTCGTACGTTGGTTTACGTGCGGCCAGCAGTAACAGCCTGGTTGATCAGATCCTGATCCACCACGAGGCCTGGTCTCAGACCGGGCCGAAGGGGCGTTGGCCCCCAAAACCCTTTCATGGTGAACTCCAGGTATGTCGTATATGTATATTATGAACAAGAAGATGCCCAACACTAATCCATGTGGAACATCGTTTGTGAAGCGTCCCCACTCTGATTTATGTCCATTTATGCAAATTCTGTGTCCTATTTGTCATCCACCCCTTTATCCATGAAAAAAATCTCCTCCTGTTGCGTGGGCGTCAACTTTTCTCCACACCCCTTTGTAAAACCAAGCTGAGATTCATTGACTAATTTAAGTCTTCGTAGGTGGCTTCAAATAGTCTCAGCAGTTATTAATTCCGTAAATTTTCTCACTATTAGTCTATAATTCGAAGCAAACGACCTTTCTTCTGTATTGTAGATAGGTACCACATTTGCCATTTTTCACTTGTCCTTAAATTTTCTCTTCCATGTTAACCTGGTAGTATCACACAGTTGCTGCAGTGTTGTCGTCTGCACATTCATTCTGCGAGTCTCCTGTTGCAACACATCCCAAAGATTTCTGACAAATTCTGATTCCATGATCTGCGTTTTGCAGCAGAAATCGCGATATTGATACTCTCAGTTCGACGAGTTACTTAAGAGGATGCGTTATAATATTGAAGCCGTTGTGAAGATCCAAAATAATTTATTTAACGTGATTTAATGTGAATACAAATTTCACACTATTTTAACATAAATTCACGAAACCTGCATCTGTACATTTGAACGTTGTGAACGTTAGTAGTTTCGCCACTGAGGATTTTGCAAGTTATCGAAGCCATTCTAGAATGCTGGTATTAGGTTCAATAACTTTGGGCATAGAGCACATGAAAATGCCATTTGTTTTTTACTTTGATCTTTTTCATTGTACAAAAGTGTTGAAAATATAAAGCTGACTGGATGAGGGCTTCTCGAGTTATAAGCAAAATAATATCGATAAATAGAAGGAAGAAACAAAATCAGGTAACCTTTTGAAGGTACCCCTTTAGTGATACCTAATAATTATTTTACAAACAAGAAGGATTAAATAAAAGAAACTAAAGAGAAGTCACGAAAGGAGCAGTAGCATATGTAAAGATCAGTAACCGTTGAACTGAGGCAGCAAACACAGCAAGCAGAATCATAATCTTTATTGGTATATCATTCAGTTTGATGCTACATGTGCTAGAGTATTTTGTGCGGTGCTGTCATTTATAAAGATGCATATAGACATATTAGAGTCCAACATCAAATGACGGAAATGGTACCCAAATTATGTAGAGCTTACCATACCACGGGTGGGGTTCGAACCCGCGGTCAAAGAGTCTCAAAACTAAAGACCGTCGCGTAAGCTGGCCCAGTGGCTTACGCGACGGTCTGGAATTTGAGACTCCTGACGGTTCGACCAGTATGTTTGTTCAAACGTGTCATTACGATTTCGTGAGTTATGTAGAGCTTGTGTAGACGAGCTGTAGATATTCAGCCTTTCAAGTCGAGTCCTAATTCATGCATATAAAATTTAATTAAATATTTAATCTATTTAAATCAAAGTCTGCACAATAATAGTTTTGAAATTACTGGTTTAGGAGAGAGAAGAATGGCGGAAGATATGAAAGAGTCGATGTGTTCACTCCATCACTCTTGATGGACTAATTCAAATTCAAATTCTTTATTTCTGATAATATTACAAAGTGGGGTTTACATATTTTATGGTATTAGTACATTTTATGAAATACTTATTACAAGAAGACCAATAGTATGCCTAGGTCTTATACTAGATCTTATTCTATAGTGACTCAATAATTATACTGGTATTAAGGTTAGGTAATTGTAGTGATTAACAGGCTGAGGGACTGATTACCTCAAACTCCTTCTCATCTTCCATTATTTTTCTCTGTATTGGACTGAGGAAGCCACTAGCTGGCGAAACGAAGCTCGATTGCTAGCGCACTCAGCTCACACTCTGAGGTCCGGAGAACGAATCTCCTCCGGTACGGCTGGAAAACATTAGGGACGTGTTTCCATAAGACACCTGCTGTCCCTGTCCCTGTTCACCCATCAGTTTAAAATGGGTACCTGGGTGTTAGTCGACTAGTGTGGGTCGCATCCTGGGACAAAACTGACCTAATTTGTCCGAAATGCTCAGCATAACAAGCGGCTTTCTATATAGTAGTATGTCACTGATGTCAGCTAGGCCTGTATACCTTGTACATGTACTTGTAGAAAATAAAGGTATTATTATTATTAAATAAAGAAACCCAAGTGTTTCACAAGTGTCTCATTCATCAACTTGTTGGCTTTCTCAACCACTTACATAACAATTATCTGCTTCAAATGCCATTCAGAAACAAAGACGTTTATCTGGACGTAAGGACTCCTGCTGTTAGATCTTCTTAATAACTCTCTAAGTTCCTTTTTATTCATGTTGCACATCTTGGTCAGTGAGCGTCTACCGCACTTACTGCTACTGTGTGTTGTTCTGTGTGCAAAAAAATCCACTAACAAGAATATGTTAAAGAGTGAGGAAATATGATGAAAAGGAAATACAGAGATATAGAAAGAACTGAACATAAAGGGTCACCTCATTTTTCCCACTACATGATATTCATGTTTTTCATCCCTTTCCTCAGGTTTGGACGCAAAATTGTATTTGTGGTTTCCCAGGTGGTAATGACGACGGCTTCTTTAGTTCTGTGTGGAGTGTACAACTTTCCCACAGTCTTGGCTCTCCGTTTCATCATTGGGTGCACCGACCTCCTCACTCACTACGTCCTGGGTAAGTCTCCTCACTACATCCTGAGTTTCCTTACGATACTCTTAGTAAATCTCATTACGTCTTGGGTAAGTTTGCTCGCTATGTACTGAGTCAGTCCTGGGTGCGTCTTCTCACTATGTTCTGAGTCAGTCCTGGTTGCGTCTTCTCACTATGTTCTGAGTCAGTCCTGGGTGCGTCTTCTCACTATGTTCTGAGTCAGTCCTGGGTGCGTCTTCTCACTATGTTTTGAGTCAGTCCTGGGTGCGTCCTCTCACTATGTTCTGAGTCAGTCCTTGGTGCGTCTTCTCACTTTGTTCTGAGTCAGTCCTGGGTGCGTCTTCTCACTATGTTTTGAGTCAGTCCGGGGGTGCGTCTTCTCACTGTGTTCTGAGTTAAGTCCTGGGTGCGCCCTTCTTACTATGTTCTGAGTCAGTCCTGAGTGCGTCTTCTCACTATGTTCTGAGTCAGTCCTGGATGCGTCTTCTCACTATGTTTTGAGTCAGTCCTGGATGCGTCTTCTCACTATGTTCTGAGTCAGTCCTGGGTGCGTCTTCTCACTATGTTCTGAGTCAGTCCTGGGAGCGTTCTCTCACTATGTTCTGATTAAGTCCTGGTTGCGTCCTTTCACTATGTTCTGAGTCAGTCTTGTCATTATGTTCTGAGTCAGTCCTGGGTGCGCCCTCTCACTATGTTCTGAGTAAGTCTTGGGTGCGTCTTCTCACTATGTTCTGAGTCAGTCCTGGGTGAGTATTCTATGTTCTGAGTCAGTCCTGGGTGCGTCCTCTCACTATGTTCTGAGTCAGTCCTGGGTGCGTCTTCTCACTATGTTTTGATTCACTCCTGGGTGCGTCCTCTCACTATGTTCTGAGTCAGTCCTGGATGCGTCTTCTCACTATGTTCTGAGTCAGTCCTGGGTGCGTCGTCTCACTATGTTTTGATTCAGTCCTGGATGCGTCCTCTCACTATGTTCTGAGTCAGTCCTGGGTGCGTCTTCTCACTTTGTTCTGAGTCAGTCATGGGTGCGTCCTCTCACTATGTTCTGAGTCAGTCCTGGGTGCGTCTTCTCACTATGTTTTGATTCAGTCCTGGGTGCGTCCTCTCACTATGTTCTGAGTCAGTCCTGGGTGCGTCCTCTCAATATGTTCTAAGTCATTCCTGGGTGCGTCCTCTCACGATGTTCTGAGTCAGTACTGGGTGCGTCTTCTCACTATGTTCTGATTAAGTTCTGGGTGCGTCCCCTCACTATGTTCTGAGTCAGTCCTGGGTGCGTCTTCTCACTATGTTCTGAGTCAGTCCTTGGTACGTCCTGTCACTATGTTCTGAGTCAGTCCTGGGTGAGTCTTCTCACTGTGTTCTGATTAAGTCCTGGGTGCGTCCTCTCACGATGTTCTGAGTCAGTCCTGGGTGCGTCTTCTCGCAATGTTCTGAGTCAGTCCTGGGTGCGTCCTCTCACGATGTTCTGAGTCAGTCCTGGGTGCGTCCTCTCACTATGTTCTCATTAAGTCCTGGGTGCGTCCTGTCACGATGTTCTGAGTCAGTCCTGAGTGCGTCTTCTCACTATGTTCTGAGTCAGTCCTGGATGCGTCTTCTCACTATGTTTTGAGTCAGTCCTGGATGCGTCTTCTCACTATGTTCTGAGTCAGTCCTGAGTGCGTCTTCTCACTATGTTCTGAGTCAGTCCTGGGTGCGTCTTCTCACTATGTTCTGAGTCAGTCCTGGATGAGTCTTCTCACTATGTTCTGAGTCAGTCCTGGGTGCGTCTTCTCACTATGTTCTGAGTCAGTCCTGGGTGCGTCTTCTCACTATGTTCTGAGTCAGTCCTGGATGCGTCTTCTCACTATGTTCTGAGTCAGTCCTGGGTGCGTCTTCTCACTATGTTCTGAGTCAGTCGTGGATGCGTCTTCTCACTATGTTCTGAGTCAGTCCTGGGTGCGTCCTGTCACTATGTTCTGAGTCAGTCCTGGGTGCGTCCTGTCACTATGTTCTGAGTCAGTCCTGTGTGCGTCTTCTCACTATGTTCTCAGTCAGTCCTGGGTGCGTCCTGTCACTATATTCTGAGTCAGTCCTGGGTGCGTCTTCTCACTATGTTCTGAGTCAGTCCTTGGTACGTCCTGTCACTATGTTCTGAGTCAGTCCTGGGTGCGTCTTCTCACTATGTTCTGAGTCAGTCCTGGGTGCGTCCTGTCACTATGTTCTGAGTCAGTCTTGGGTGCGTCTTCTCACTATGTTCTGAGTCAGTCTTGGGTGCGTCTTCTCACTATGTTCTAAGTCAGTCCTTGGTACGTCCTGTCACTATGTTCTGAGTCAGTCCTGGGTGCGTCCTGTCACTATGTTCTGAGTCAGTCCTGGGTGCGTCTTCTCACTATGTTCTGAGAAAATTTCCTCATTACGTCCTGGGTATGTTTGCTCGCTATGTTCTGATTGCCGACTCCTGTTCACCTATGACTGGTAGGGCTCCTACTGGTTTAGCGCTTGTGTACAGCGAACATATAACATACAGATTCTTATGTCGTTCAGATATACTGTATAAGTTGTAAAGATATACTGAAGTTATAGAGAGAAATATGTTATTTAGATATAACTACGTAGAAAGATGCATATTTTGTACAGATATAAATTTTGTCAAGAAATACAAGTGTTGTGCTGAGATGTACATGTTGTACAGAGATGCATGTGTTGGACAGGTGTTTATTGTACAGTGATACGCATGTAGAGATAAATATTGTACAGAGATTCATATGTTGTATTGACAGTCATATTGTAAATAGGTATATATTTCTCAAAGCTACGAATGTTGTAGATATACATACGTATGTTGTATAAAGATACTTGTGATACACATACAATTATGTAATACAGAAATATTTCTGTATTGTTCAGAGAAACATTTTAGGAAGGTAAATCCCCATTTTACTTGTATATCTTCGTGAAGATATATCCTCTACTGCGAGCATAAACCTCGCACACTCTTCTTACACATGTAAATTAGTCTTATTTATATTAATAAATCACCTGACACTCATAAGTCCTTAACTTAAGTAATTTCTCAGCTTTACTTAAATAAAATTTCAGGCTCACTTACGCAAGTTTTTAGTCTTAATAAATTATAAAACAAGTTGCGATACTGATAAACATTCCCCCTCAATATAACTAACATTAATTCTCACTTAATTACTCAATATCATGGTAATATACCGTCGAATTATCTTGGATGGCAATTATATTTCAGAGCCGAATTTTTTATTACCCATTAAAAATTACCAATTTCTGGTTGTTGGGAAAGGTGAACTAGAGCTCATGGCACTGCCTCTTAACTTTCGGCCAACTAAATTGAAATAAATATTTCATATCTTTTTTTTTAATCACTGTATGTAGTCCTTTTCCACTGTTATTGAAGTATATTTCACTGCTTTACCTTTGTTAGGCTGAAAATCTGTTTTGATATCTCGGTGGCTCATTTGAGAGTGGTAATTATTAACTGTGCCTCCCTCTTGTTGTGTCTGGTGAATAGTAATTATTAACTGTGCCTCCCTCTTGTTGTGTCTGGTGAATAGTAATTATTAACTCTGCCTCCCTCTTGTTGTGTCTGGTGAATAGTAATTATTAACTCTGCCTCCCTCTTGTTGTGTCTGGTGAATAGTAATTATTAACTCTGCCTCATTCTTGTTGTGTCTGGTGAATAGTAATTATTAACTCTGCCTTCCTCTTGTTGTGTCTGGTGAATAGTAATTATTAACTGTGCCTCATTCTTGTTGTGTCTGGTGAAGAGCCTTGTCCACCCTGATTATTCCTGGGAGAATGTTGTATGTCGTGATCATATCCCCTTTAATATAAAGCTAAGCTTTCGTGTTCTTTCGTCATAACTCATTATCCTAATTTAATTCAAGCGCGAGTCTTGATACACTTGCTTATATATTTTTGTCACGTTTCGCTTAGTGGTACTGAATACTCAAGAAAAAAAAATGGTAGAGGTTGGGTTATAACCCATGGCAAGTGAGTCATAAAATTCCAGACCAGTGCATAAGCTACTGGGTCACAGTGGAGGCCCATGCTTACCTCCCTATGGTGTTCTAACCACACCCACACCGTGGTGTGTTTGTAATCATATTATTACGATTTCGTGAGTCACTCACGATAAGTCGTACATGTAAAGAGTGTGTTGAGCGAGCCATTGTTAACTTTACTGATTCTTACTCTTAACTGATACCGACGAATTGGTTCTAAAACAATGTACCCTAGTGTTGCTCACGTGTCTTTTCTGGGAATATCAATAAGTAGAAGTAATTTCATTTAATCAGTTTGTTAAGTTACACCAGTAACAATGTGAAACCCAACGTCGATCTGTGTGGAGCTCTTCTAAATACCTCCTCCCATACTGATGCTTCATCATTGCTCTCTAATGTTCGTGGTTTCCAAAATATCGTGGCTTAAGCATTTTCTTTTACACCGAGTTGTTTTTCTCAATTTGGCTCCATATGTAAAGGAATTCTCTGTCATACCTCTGTCAAAAATAACTTAGAATTTTAGTTTCTTTCGGAAAATATTTTTATTTTGAAAGCATAAACAAATATGAAGGCCACACCAAAATTTTTAAAAATGATCTTAATGATCCATATTAATAATATTCATATTTATCTTTGCAAATTGATAATAATTATCATATAATAATAGATATGATAATTATTCCCTTTCCTCACCACCAGCAAGACCACTTTACAGAACTGCTGCACCAGCACCCACAGCAAGTATGTTGTTCCAGGAGCTGTACAACCTGAATAGTAAAATGGTATACAACACCGACAGGTTGATAAGTAAGACACATGTGCAACAGTTTGGTATCTTTATTCCGAAACATTTCGCCTACACAACAGGCTTCTTTAGTCGTGTACAGAAAAGTTTGAATCAGTCCCTCAGCCTTGGTGAGGGACTGACCACCTCAAACCTACGTCTTCATGGATGATGGACTAATTACTTCGTCTTCACATCTCTACTGCTACTGCAAACTTTTCTGTTTTCGACTAAAGAATCCTACTGTGTAAGCGAAATGTATCGGAATAAAGATGTCTAACTGTTCACGTGTCTTACTAACTAACTGTGCAAGCAGTTGAACTAAGTAGCATCTTACTAGTAAAGATGGTGATGCATGAAGCGTCTAGCACAGGAATTATACACTGAGAAGTGTATGTCTCAGTGTATATATGTTGAAAGTTACATTAATCCCTATTTTATTTTGTCTGTTGGTACAAAGGTTATATGCAGACTTAATGACTGTATTGTAGTCAATAAGCTTTAAAATATCGTTAACCAATCAATCAACGTTCAGAAGAAAACGGCACCTAACACTAAACTTCAACATTGTAAAATAAACAGAATTTATTACAACAATATTTTGTTAATATTTTTCATTAACATAAAATTTTAATTGATCATTGTGTCTCGTATCCCCAGTTTTTTTTTTTTAATCCCCTTGAAGTAGAGGTGCCCCTTTGTAAGACCAAATATCTAGCTATATGCAGTTTACCCAGCCATCATTTTCCTATCTCATCTGTGTAATATATCATATTTTATACCTCATGAAATCGTAATAACCCAAATGTAAACAAACCACGGAACGGGTGGTGTTTCAATTCATAGCGAGTGAGTCTTAATAAGATTCATCCAACTACGTATATTTCTATACAGTATAGGGAGGTTATTATGGGTCCCACTCTGAACATAAATGCAAGTTTTTACAGATGGATATCCTACTAGTGTGGCTGTGACGAAATCCTAATAATACGATTGTAAACAACCCAGGGAACGGTGGGGTTTGAACTCATGGTGAGTCGAAAAACTCCCACTCGGCCAGCTGGTGGGAGATTCATATATACCTTGTTGGATGAATCTTAGTAGAATCAGCTAGTGGGAGATTCATACATACCTTGTTGGATGAATCATACTAGAGCCAGCTGGTGGGAGATTCATATATACCTTTTTGGATGAATCTTAGTAGAGCCAGCTGGTGGGAGATTCATATATACCTTGTAGGATGAATCTTAGTAGAGCCAGCTGGTGGGAGATTCATATATACCTTGTAGGATGAATCTTAGTAGAGCCAGCTGGTGGGAGATTCATATATACCTTGTAGGATGAATCTTAGTAGAGCCAGCTGGTGGGAGATTCATATATACCTTGTTGGATGAATCTTACTAGACTCAGCAAGCTTACGCATTAGCATGGAGTTTTAGAACTCACCATGGTTTCAAACCCCACCTGTTCTGTGGTTTATCTTTATAGGAAATGTAAGTCACGAACCTTTCCATTAGAAATTGTAGATGATCATCCAGCCTCTAATATTTTATTTCTAAAAAAATACAGGTTACACTCACTAGGTATACTTACCTGAAGTTCTGGAACGATTCTATCACATTCTTCAATACTTCTATTACATTATGTACTTTCCAGCTGTCAGGAACTTCATCCAATATTGATGATTTGTTAAAGATCTGTGAGAGTCGCTTCTACATTATTTCAGTTGTTTGTCTTAATTTATTCAGTGATATTCGTCTTGTCCTGATGCCTGTGATTGATCAAACCTTATAAGATGTACACTGATGTTTCCTCAAAAGCTCTTTCAGTATTTGATAATTCGTGTCCGTTTATTTTCCCTTTTAGTTTTAAGACTCTGTTTGCCCATTTATAAATGTAAAC
Organism: Cherax destructor; assembly: GCA_009830355.1. Taxonomy (NCBI): domain Eukaryota; kingdom Metazoa; phylum Arthropoda; class Malacostraca; order Decapoda; family Parastacidae; genus Cherax; species Cherax destructor. The sequence goes on along the minus strand of WNWK01007659.1, from coordinate 23,669 downwards.
CCATTCCTCTGTCTGTGATATCTTTAATGTTAAGAATTAGAAATATTAATAAGGCAACATGTTTGTTTCCTCACAAGTAATAATAATAATAATAATAATAATAATAATAATAATAATAAAGAAGAAGAAGAAGAAGAAGAAGAAGAAGAAGCAGAAAATAAAATCAATAAAAATAATAAAGTAATGTTAAACCATTTCTGTCTTAGCACTGGAGGTGTGTGAGCCCAAACACAGGGCTGCTGTGGGCATTCTGACGGGTCTTCCCTGGTCCCTGGGAAAAATGTTGTAGGGCAGTGTAGCCTATGCTGTACGTGACTGGCGGCTGCTGCAACTTGCTGTCTCTCTACCCGGCTTCTTCATTTTCCCGGCTCTCTAGTGAGTATACACAGTATGCACCTTCCCTGTCCTCTAGTGAGTATACACAGTATGCACCTTCCCTGTCCTCTAGTGAGTATACACAGTATGCACCTTCCCTGTCCTCTAGTGAGTATACACAGTATGCACCTCCCTTGTCCTCTAGTGAGTATACACAGTATGCACCTTCCCTGTCCTCTAGTGAGTATACACAGTATGCACCTTCCCTGTCCTCTAGTGAGTATACACAGTAATCACCTTCCCTGTCCTCTAGTGAGTATACACAGTATGCACCTTCCCTGTCCTCTAGTGAGTATACACAGTATGCACCTTCCATGTCCTCTAGTGAGTATACACAGTATGCACCTTCCCTGTCCTCTAGTGAGTATACACAGTATGCACCTTCCCTGTCCTCTAGTGAGTATACACAGTATGCACCTTCCCTGTCCTCTAGTGAGTATACACAGTACGCACCGTCCATGTCGTCTAGTGAGTATACACAGTATGCACCTTTCCTGTCCTCTAGTGAGTATACACAGTATGCACCTTCCCTGTCCTCTAGTGAGTATACACATTATGCACCTCCCTTGTCCTCTAGTGAGTATACACAGTATGCACCTCCTCTGTCCTCTAGTGAGTATACACAGTATGCACCTTCCCTGTCCTCTAGTGAGTATAAACAGTATGCACCTTCCCTGTCCTCTAGTGAGTATATACATAGTATGCACCTCCCTGTCCTCTAGTGAGTATACACACTACGCACCTCCCTTGTCCTCTAGTGAGTAAACACAGTACTCACCTTCCCTGTCCTCTAGTGAGTATACACAGTATGCACCTTCCCTGTCCTCTAGTGAGTATACACAGTACTCACCTTCTCTGTCCTCTAGTGAGTATACACAGTACGCACCTTCTGTGTCCTTTAGTGAGTATACACAGTACGCACCTCCCCTGTCCTCTAGTGAGTATACACAGTACGCACCCTCTGTGTCCTTTAGTGAGTATACACAGTACGCACCTTCTGTGTCATTTAGTGAGTATATACAGTACACACCTTCTGTGTCGTCTAGTGAGTATACACAGTACACACCTTCTCTGTCCTCTAGTGAGTATACACAGTACTCACCTTATGTGTCCTCTAGTGAGTATACACAGTACGCACCTTCTATGTCCTCTAGTGAGTATACACAGTATGCACCTCCCCTGTCCTCTAGTGAGTATACACAGTAAGCACCTTCCCTGTCCTCTAGTGAGTATACACAGTACGCACCTTCTCTGTCCTCTAGTGAGTATACACAGTACACACCTTCTCTGTCCTCTAGTGAGTATACACAGTACGCACCTTGACATTCCTCTAGTGAGTATACACAGTACGCACCCTCTGTGTCCTCTAGTGAGTATACACAGTACGCACCTTCTCTGTCCTCTAGTGAGTATACACAGTACTCACCTTATGTGTCCTCTAGTGAGTATACACAGTACGCACCTTCTCTGTCCTCTAGTGAGTATACACAGTATGCACCTTCCCTGTCCTCTAGTGAGTATACACAGTACGCACCTTCCCTGTCCTCTAGTGAGTATACACAGTACGCACCTTCTCTGTCCTCTAGTGAGTATACACAGTACACACCTTCTCTGTCCTCTAGTGAGTATACACAGTACGCACCTTCTCTGTCCTCTAGTGAGTATACACAGTACGCACCTTCTGTGTCCTCTAGTGAGTATACACAGTAAGCACCTTCTGTGTCCTCTAGTGAGTATACACAGTACGCACCTTCCCTGTCCTCTAGTGGTATCACAGTACGCACCTTCTGTGTCCTCTAGTGAGTATACACAGTATGCACCTTCTGTGTCCTCTGGTGAGTATACACAGTATGCCTTCTGTGTCCTCTAGTGAGTATACACAGTATGCACTTCTGTGTCCTCTAGTGAGTATCACAGTACGCACCTTCTGTGTCCTCTAGTGAGTATACACAGTATGCACCTTCCTGTCCTCTAGTGAGTATAACCAGTACGCACCTTATGTGTCCTCTAGTGAGTATCACAGTATGCCTTCTGTGTCCTCTAGTGAGTATACACAGTATGCCTTATGTGTCCTCTAGTGAGTATACACAGTACGCACCTTCTGTGTCCTCTAGTGAGTATACACAGTGCACCTTCTGTGTCTTCTAGTGAGTATACACAGTATGCCTTCTGTGTCCTCTAGTGAGTATACACAGTATGCCCTTCTGTGTCCTCTAGTGAGTATCACAGTATGCCTTCTGTGTCCTCTAGTGAGCATACACAGTATGCCTTCTGTGTCCTCTAGTGAGTATACACAGTATGCACCTTCTGTGTCCTCTAGTGAGTATACACAGTATGCACCTTCTGTGTCCTCTAGTGAGTATACACAGTATGCACCTTCTGTGTCCTCTAGTGAGTATACACAGTATGCACCTTCTGTGTCCTCTAGTGAGTATACACATACGCACCTTCTGTGTCCTCTAGTGAGTATGACACAGTATGCACCTTCCCTGTCTTCTAGTGAGTATACACAGTACGCACCTTCTATGTCCTCTAGTGAGTATACACAGTATGCACCTTCTGTGTCCTCTAGTGAGTATACACAGTATGCCCTTCTGTGTCCTCTGGTGAGTATACACAGTACGCACCTTCTGTGTCCTCTAGTGAGTATACACAGTATACACCTTATGTGTCCTCTAGTGAGTATACACAGTATACACCTTCTGTGTCCTCTAGTGAGCATACACAGTACGCACCTTCCCTGTCCTCTAGTGAGTATACACAGTATGCCCCTTCTGTGTCCTCTAGTGAGTATACACAGTATACACCTTCTGTGTCCTCTAGTGAGTATACACAGTACGCACCTTCCCTGTCCTCTAGTGAGTATACACAGTATGCACCTTCTGTGTCCTCTAGTGAGTATACACAGTACGCACCTTCCCTGTATTCTAGTGAGTATACACGGTACGCACCTCCCCTGTCTTCTAGTTAGTTGTAATTTTTTCTTCCAGGACAATTACTGTGTACATACATTATCTTCGCATCATTCAAATTAGTATACTATGTGTGTCTTCCAGGATTCCGAATATCCATTTTGTGTATTACTGACACAAGTAGTATGCACACTGTGTACCTTATTATTCTTTGCTATTCACCAGATGTAAGGACAGTATAGACTTCCTAACTATAAATATTCGGAATTTAGTCCTTTTTTTCCTCCAGAAACTCTATGTATTTTGGACACTGAACGATCCAAGGAGGGCATCCCAGTATTCCATAACCCCACTTTCTTTTACTACATCAGTGCACACGAAAGGCATAGTTCAAAATGTGGCACATTAGCCTTAAAGATTTTAAGAAGAATGAAAGAGGCATTAACAAGTTATCACATTTAAAGTAATATCCCGATTTCTTAAACAAAAACTGACAGTGTAAGACATAACAGCCCAACACAAATTCGTATATGCCACCAATAAAGATCTGCTTTAAAATTTTGAAGCCCAACTGAAGAGGTATTCTTTGGCTATCTCACGTAGATGTATAACGATACACTAAGCCTGAAACCGGTCAAATGTTGTATTATCAAGTTATTGTGTTAAGTTGAAGCCAATCTAACGAGGAACTCACAAATTATATAATCAAGACTAGTATTTATATTTGCCCTATTTCTTCAGTTAAAATTGCATTTTGGAGCCTACACACACACCAATATCAGACAAACATTTTCTCTAAAGACTGACCAGCTATTAAGGTTTAGTAACTTTTATTTAGACTTTGGATACATAACATACAAATTTGTTACACTGGCGTTCAGGGCATACAGATGTAACGAGTACATACAAAATGCATTATGGGGATGAAACACTGACTTCTGATCAGGAGAGACACTAGTTATTTCATGGAACACCATTTATATAATAATAACGATGCTTCTTTTTAAGAAAAACAATCAACACTAAATGTTTAAAGGTCACCAGAAGCTATACTCTTCAGCTATTGCACGGAAACCAACAATTTTAAGTTTATTAACTTGCTTAGAAAATTAAGAAATTCGCCCTTACAAAGCCATTAAAGATTGGCGCCATTCAGATGAAGTTCTCCAGATGTACCAACAGCGGGTCATCATCTGACTAAGACCTGCGTCAGGAGGGTCATCATCTGACTAAGACCTGCCTGAGGAACCAGTTGTACTATTTCGAAGTATAAACTAACAGAACAGAAGAGACGTTTTGTAAAAATAATCACGTAGAGACCAATATAGGAAATGGCCCGTGGAAGATTAAGCTGAGGTCACCTGCTCAATCTAGCAGAGGTCACCTGCTCAATCTTCCATAATCCATCCCTTTGTTATAGTTCACCATGTTAAGAATAAAAATAATAATAGCTGATCGGATAAGGCGTTCGGAAGTTAAAAACGAAAACTTGGATGAAGTTAATGGAAGACAAGAGTAACTCGTACTTCCATCTCATGCCGCCAGAAACTGGATAACATAACGTCATTGAAATTAATTAATTAATTCTTTACTAGAGTTAAGGTCAAAGAAACTATAAAATAGCTCAAACTAGTCTTGCTGATTTTAAATCTAGATCACCTAGTACAACCACAGTTATTATGTTAGCGCAGTAGAAAATCAACTCTTCTAATTCTGGCCAATTATTAACAGGTTTTGTTTCTTGATCATCGATGGTTGTCTTGTGTAGACGATGGTTTTAACGTTTGTCCACAATCAAAACATTTTCAGACCTGCTTAGGTAAAGTAAATAATTTTTTGACCTTCCAGCAAATCTGAATACAATGAGAAATAGAAAGTAATCGTCTTTACATTGATGTTCTAATTACTACTATTCGTGTCATCATCAAATAGTCTACATTTCCACAGAATATATTATGTATGCTATTCAAGTTCAATGGGTAAAATAATAAGCATTATTTTCAAAGATGGTTGAACAGGTACTGAAAGTTGTGCTGTGTTCCATTGTGCTCGTCACTGCAACCAAAATATAGATTATAAAATTTACACACTGAACTTAATTACATAAAGAGGAAAGTCAACTCTGCCTTTCAGCAAAGTAACTTACGTCCAAGACACAGAATATCTTTACATTATTTTGAAAGTAAAATCGCTTTTGAGAGTCAAGTAACAATCGACTGCTTCCTGACTAGGTAGGTTGGCAAAAGAAGAAAACATTCACCATTAATCACCCAATACCTGACTTTCCAGAAGTGCATCACAATGCAAATGACGCTTCACACTGCAGGAATCACACTCCCAGTGTACTTCCCATCACTGGTGTACTTCCCATCACTGGTGTACTTCCCACCCTCCAGTGTAATTAAATCCCCCCAGTGTACTTCACACCTCCAAAACGCAAGTTGAGCTAACTATTATCCCTGAGTAGCTTCACATATATTACCTTGCTCACCCTCCACTAGCACATCGTATCACAAAAACCATGAATCTGCACTCAACACATGCCTGCAGGATGCTCATAGAGTTAACTCTCCAAAGCTTCCTTCATGGCCTCCTCTTAACCCTTTATGTAACCTTCGCTACACCTTCGTCACCCTACATTTCACACTTCCTGAACAACCTATCATTCCTCATAGTGTCTATATTATTAAACTGTCTCCGCAACCTCTCCTTGTCCCATGAACTGTATATATCATAAGAACAAACTACTTTACCCACATCTTATTCACTGTATAACATTTATGCCTCACACTAATCTCGGGGCACAACTCTACTGCCTCAACACAAAAAAATGTCATGTCTCACACTCTTGCAAAAATACTAAACCAAAACACTTTTTTTTCATCCACTAACAAACGTCTTCTTTTCCACAGACACTTCAAGGCATCAGTTATATATCTTCTTCCTCTCATCTCTTCACTGATTCTCCTAATCTTTCATACACCCATTTGTCCGCACATCCTCTCCCAAATGTCTAAATATATTCATTTTTTTTCAAACTTCATTCCAGTCTAACGTTCAATCTTTTAGGTCACATACATCGTCTTTTCCTCAATTTTCTCATTTTGGGTCTTCATTAAAACTCCCCTCTCTTACTCACCCTCCTAACTTCTTTTACTCACCCTCCTAACTCCTCTTACTCATCCTCCTAACTCCTCTTACTCACCCTCCTAACTCCTCTTACTCACCCTCCTAACTTCTCTTACTCACCCTCCTAACTCCTCTTACTCACCATACTAACTCCTCTTATTCACCCTCCTAACTCCTCTTACTCACCCTCCTAACTCCTCTTACTCATCCTCCTAACTCCTCTTACTCACCCTCCTAACTCTTCTTACTCACCCTCCTATCTCTTCTTACTCACCTTCCTAATTTCTCTTCAAAACTCTGCGATTGTATCGCCGCAAGTCTCCATGTCGAAAGTCTGTCTAACCTTTCTAATCTGTCTAATGTCGCAATCTAACGTTCAAATGTTGCGTCGCATGTCAAGTGTAACACTGCAAGTCATGTCTAAAGTCACTAATCTAACATACTGACATGTAACATAGCAAGTCTAATGTTGCAAATCTAATGTTACAAGTCTTACGTTTCAAGTCTAATGTCGCATGTCTGTCTACCATTACAAGTCCTTATAACGTCACAAGTCTAACAACTCAGTTCTAAAATCGCAAATCTAACTTCGCATGTCTGACATGGCAAGCGTAATGTCGCAAGTCTTTCTAACATGGAAAGTCTAACATCTTCTCTTAATGATACTTTCTAAATACAACCCAGTGTAATGTAGCGGCAATTGCAGGAAATTGCAGTTGCATTAGTTTTAATATTATCCATAATCTTCTTTGAAAAATATATGGATTTGTGTTTTTTTCAAAATAGTCCAATTTAATTAAACTTTCAACAATTTAAAGTTTTTATTTAATTAACAAATTTGCCCACTTTCCTGGTAGGCGCATATGTTTTGATCGTAATCATTAGAAAAGAATCTAAATTTTACACAATTTTATTCATAAAATGATTAAATCTGTGCCTGTCCATTTGAATTTCACTCTCTACCATCGTCGAATAAAGAGACGAAACGTTTCTGAACGTTTGTGGCCACGTATATGATTGTGATGCAAGTTATCAGAGCCATTCCCGGATACTGGAAATGGGTTAAATAATTTTGGTCATGGGGGCACCTGCACATGCTAGTAGTTCCTAAAATCTTTTCCTCGTTACCGTACACAAAAGTTCGAAATCTGAATCCAATCAAACGAGGAGTTCAAGAGTTGATAGAAATGAAATCGAAAAGTAAGATAGAAAATTGAGGCAGCCGCTTACAGCGCCTCAGTGATTGTGATTGAAATTGTGCAGAGTTCGACATAAGTTGATAATGCAGTTAAATATTAGTGTTGAGGATTTGAAAGGATTCAAAAGAGGTACTCGAATTCGTCATAAGGAAACTAATGTCTAAATGCCAATTAGCATCATTGAGTCAAGTACTTTAAAAATAGGTAAAACAAGAACATGAGTGAAAATGGTTAATAATAGGCTATTCCTTCTTAGTTTGGGCCAATAGTCCTCACGAAGCTCTGTTTTCCCCATTGAATTAGTGTTCTTTGTAAATTATGTTCTTATGGGTAACTTTGTGTTGCAGCTTCATGGATGAGTCTCCCCGCTGGTTGATCCTGCAGGGCCGCTGGGGCACAGCTCGCCAGGTGCTGGAGAAGGCTGCTCGCTGGAACAAAGCTTTACTACCCACCAGTGAACACCTTCACAGTCTCAAGTCTCAGATAACAGGAGAAATGGTATTGTATTAAGCTTTTCTGTTCTCATGTCGCTGTTGAAGCAGAATAGAAAAGATGCAAAATTGATGATTCTCTATTTCAACATTTCATGAGCTCGCTAGGTTTTGTATTTATTTATTGGCTGTATGCCTCAGTATGTGTTTACTTGTTGTGATTTTGTATTTGTAAGTTTAAGATCAGAGTCATACTTGTGGTGTCTCATCTTCAAGGCTTAATTTGGTATTTTTTTTTACTTTCTTTCTTTTCTTCCTTCTAATTTTCGTTTTGATTTTGCTCATAATTCGAAAACGCCTCATCCGACCGGCTTGAAATTTTCACCGCTTGTGGACGATAACGAGAACCAGATTCTTCGAACAAATGACATTTGCAGGTGCCCTGTCACCAGTGTTGTTGAATACATTCCCAGCATCCTGGAGGACTCCAGCATCCTGGAGGACTCCAGCATCCTGGATGACTCCAGCATCCTGGAGGACTCCAGCATCCTGGATGACTCCAGCATCCTGGAGGACTCCAGCATCCTGGATGACTCCAGCATCCTGGATGACTCCAGCATCCTGGAGGACTCCAGCATCCTGGATGACTCCAGCATCCTGGATGACTCCAGCATCTTTCAAAAGCATCAGCGGAGAAGGTTAAAAAAAATCTATAACGTTGCCTTCAAAAATTGATGAGTCAGTGAACTTCAAGTTTGTTGTTTGACCATTTTATGTGTAAAATAGTGTGACATTCTTGTTAACTCAGATTAAGTAATTATCTTTACCTCTTCTGAATGACTTAATTATTTTATTTGTGTGAAAACAATTTTGTCGATATAGTAAAAGTAGAATGACTTTTCTGATAGGCTTCAAATTTTCGCCCCTGGTGTGGTTTTCTGAATGGCTAGTTCCTTCTGTTACTGGATGCAGTAAGTCCATAGTTTATATTTTAACTGAATAAATATTGATATCCATTATATTCAATAACTAAATAATGCTTCTTGTGATCGCCTTCAAAATATTAATAATTAATAAGCGTTTCCTTATATATAATGAGCATAGTTATCATGATTTCGAAAATGAAAAAAAATCTTGAAAATAATATCATTACCTTCCAAAAAAAATTGAGTATCGGTATCAGTACAAAGAAATTATTATCTTGTGTCAACATGTGATACATTGGCCTGGTGCCAGGTGGGAGACAATGGCCTGGTGCCAGGTGGGAGACAATGGCCAGGTGCCAGGTGGAAGACATTAGCCTGGTGCCATGTGGGAGACAATGGCCAGGTGCCAGGTGGGAGACATTAGCCTGGTTCCAGGTGGGAGACACTGGCCTGGTGCCAGGTGGGAGACAATGGCCAGGTGCCAGGTGGTAGACATTAGCCTGGTGCCAGGTGGGAGACACTGGCCTGGTGCCAGGTGGGAGACACTGGACTGGTGTCAGGTGGGAGACACTGGATTGGTGCCAGGTGGGAGACACTGGCCTGGTGCCAGGTGGGAGACACTGGACTGGTGCCAGGTGGGAGACACTGGACTGGTGCCAGGTGGGAGACACTGCCCTGGTGCCAGGTGAGAGACACTGGACTGGTGCCAGGTGGGAGACACTGGACTGGTGCCAGGTGGGAGACACTGGCCTGGTGCCAGGTGTGAGACACTGAACACTGGCCTAGTGCCAGGTGGGAGACACTAAATGCTGGTCTAGTGCAAGGTGGGAGACAGTGAAAACTGGTCTGGTGCCAGGTGTGAGACACTGAACACTGGCCTAGTGCCAGGTGGGAGACACTGAACACTGGCCTGGTGCCAAGTGGGAGACACTGAACACTGGCCTGGTGCCAGGTGGGAGACACTGAACACTGGCCTAGTGCCAGGTGGGAGACACTGAACACTGGCCTAGTGTCAGGTGGGAGACACTGAACACTGGCCTGGTGCCAGACACTGAACACTGGCCTGGTGCCAGTTGGGAACACTATACACTGGCCTGGTGCCAGACACTGAACACTGGCCTGGTGCCAGTTGGGGAACACTAAACACAGTCCTGGTGCCAGGTGGGAGACACTGAACACTGGCCTAGTGCCAGGTGGGAGACAATGAACACTGGCCTAGTGCCAGGTGGGAGACACTGAACACTGGCCTGGTGCTAGATGGGGAACACTAAACACTGGCCTGGTGTCAGACACTGAACACTGGCCTAGGAGTTAGGCCTTGTCTGAGAGAAGTCTGGGCACCAAGTGAGGGAGAGGCAGGGGTGAGGCAGACTCACATGGGTATGCCTACCAGGCCTGCCCTCTGGCGGAATACTATGGAAACTAGCATGGCACGAAATATGAACTCAGCTGGCAGACAGCATGGGCTGTCTATGCAGACAGTCAGGCTGTCTACATAGCTCGGTCACGCACCCATAGTCGTCCCGACCATGAATGGCATTAAAAAAAACTCGGGTCTCTCTTTCGCAAGAACAGGTCACAGAACACGAAAGAAAAAACATATATACATGAACATATGGACATAGAAAAAAAAACTTCCTCCAGAGAGGGAAGAAAAAAAACGGTGTGCTTCGTGGTCTAAGGCAGTGAGCGTCGATGCAGCACTGCACGCCTTCCTGCGTCTGGATACAGGTATGGTCTCCTCTGGGAGGTGAAGCAGACATCGTAGTAGTCGCTGCAGGGGTTCACTCAACTGGGGCACAACTGCTGGTGCCCTCGAGTGAGGCGTCGTCAGTAGTCGCAACAGGACAGGACTGGCAAGCGACTCATGAGGACATTCCTCGACTGGTACTGTCGCTGCTGGGGAGTGTGGAGTGAGTCGTGGCAGGACGACTCGGCGAAACATCTGGAGGTCGTAACAGCATACACTATACTGCAGTGAGTGGGCTAGCAGTCAAAGTGACATCATCTTTGTGCAGGCTGCTCACTGAAGCTGTGACACGAGGCTGACAGTCGCCTGCCAACAGGCTTAACTGCGGCTTGGCGAGTGACATCTCTCGACAGTAGAAGTTACAGCAGAGGGCAGTGTAAGCGTCCCCAGACTGGTCATCTGCAATAACTGGACTGACGGTCTAGGAGGTGAAGTGGAACGGACTCGATGGGAGAATCATCGCGGTACGATTCAGCAAAGGCATCTACGAGCGGCGAACAATAAGAGCTTTTGTACAAGGCGCTCGAACGCTCGTAACTGACGACTGGACTGACAAATGTCAGCTGTCAAGCGCGCGGGCGCGGGTCCACACCGTGTGACAAAGTAACACATAGGTGCTACATAGGACACACGAGAAAACTGCACACATACTACACATGTGGTACAACATGGCTTACTAGCAAATGACGCTTTTCTATATAAAAATCGTCACTAAGCAATACTCGAACATGTGAGAACACTGAATGAGAGGAATTAATTAAAGAACACTCGACTTATATCTTCTCTCAAACTTCTCGACAAATAATGAAAATAAAATGCTCACTGTGAAACTACAGCACTCAGGACATCATATGGGTGATGTAAGGCGTGACATCATGAGTGATGTCAGCAGACGTCGCGAGGAACGTCATGGGTGACGTCGCGAGGTGACGTTCTGGAGTGACATGATGGATGTCATGGGGTGACATCGCGAAGTGAAGTCAGTGGAGTGACGTCGTGGAGTCGCCAGCATCGTGACATCAGCAGCATGGTGGTGATGTCATGGGTTGATGTGGGCGCAGACCACAGCGTGGCTTGCTGATCTGGCTTACCCACATGGTGTGCTGATCACGTGGCTTGGTAACACGTGGCTTCGAGTGGCCTCAGACCCTCTGATACACAGCTCTGGCAAGAATTCACAAGGAAATTCACAGAAAACAGCATAGAGGAGTGGGCAGTGAGTGGTGAGAGTCGGCGCGTGAGTGTTTGGGTGAGAGGCGAGGGCCCGGCCGTCCCCACCTACCCACAAACTCGGAGAGGAACACTCACACTAGACGCTGAAATCACCACAAACTCACCTCTGATGTGCTGAAAAAGCAGTGCTGAGCTGAACGACAACAGCAGAACTTGCTGGCAAGGCTGAGCACGTGACTGAGAAACAGCATGGGACACTGTAACGTGAAGTCAGTGATGCCATTTCTCGGAGAATTAGACAAATTTCGGCCTGAATCCTTCTTGTACCTGTGTCTGGATGCTGAGATTTGCAGACACGACATCAGGATAACTCGTTGTGAGACGGATGCTTCTTATAGAGACTGATGAATTGAAGACACTTCATTCCTCTTCCTTCCCTCTCGGGCAAACACAACTGCTGCGAGGCACCGCTGGCACCATTTATAACAATATGTTATGTGGGTCGTTCTTGGTAGCGGGAAAGCAATGATAAGGCTTCGGAGGCTTCTTACTTATTTGTAATAAAGGTGCGAGTAACAGGCTGTGTTTCTGTGGGCCATTGCCCAGGTGGGCCATGCATGCCTTGCGAGGGAGAGGAGTTAGGCCTTGTCTGAGAGAAGTCTGGATGCCAAGTGAGGGAGAGGCAGGGGTGAGGCAGACTCACATGGGTATGCCTACCAGGCCTGCCCTCTGGCGGAATACTATGGAAACTAGCATGGCACGAAATATGAACTCAGCTGGCAGACAGCATGGGCTGTCTATGCAGACAGTCAGGCTGGCTACACTGAACACTAACAATGGTCTGGTGCCAGACACTGAACAATGGTCTACTGCCAGGTGGGAGACACTGAACACTGGCCTAGTGCCAGGTGGGAGTCACTGAACACTGGTCTGATGCCAGACGCTGAACACTGGTCTAGTGCCAGTTGGGGAACACTAAACACTGGCCTGGTGCCAGACACTGAACACTGGCCAGGTGCCAGTTGGGGAACACTAAACACTGTCCTGGTGCCAGTTGGGGAACACTAAACACTGGCCTGGTGCCAGACACTGAACACTGGCCTGGTGCCAGGTGGGAGACACTGAACACTGGCCTTTTGCCAGGTGGTACACACTGAACACTCGCCTGGTGCCAGGTGAGTACACTGAACACTGTCCTAGTGCCAGGTGGTAGACACTGAACACTGATCTGGTACCAGGTGGAAGACACTGAACACTGGTCTGTTGCCAGGTGGTAGACACTGAACACTGGTCTGGTACCAGGTGGGATACACTGAACACTGGTCTGGTGCCAAGTGGTATACACTGAACACTGGTCTGGTACAAGGTGGGAACACTGAACACTGGTCTGGTACCAGGTGGGAGACACTGAACACTGGTCTGGTACCAGGTGGGAGACACTGAACACTGGCCTGGTGCCAGGTTGTAGACAATGAACACTGGTCTGGTACCAGTTGGGAGACACTGAACACTGGTCTGGTGCCAGGAGGGAGACACTGAACACTGGTCTGGTGCAATATGGTAGACACTGAACACTCGCCTGGTGCCAGGTGGGAGACACTGAACACTGTCCTAGTGCCAGGTGGTAGACACTGAACACTGGTCTGGTACCAGGTGGGAGAAACTGAACACTGGTCTGGTGCCAGGTGGTAGACACTGAACACTGGTCTGGTACCAGGTGGGAGACACTGAACACTGGTCTGGTGCCAGGTGGCAGACACTGAACACTGTCCTGGTGCCAGGTGGTAGACACTGAACACTGGCCTGGTGTCAGGTGGGAGACACTGAACACTGTCCTGGTGCCAGGTGGTAGACACCGAACACTGGCCTCGTGCCAGGTGGGAGACACTGAACACTGTCCTGGTGCCAGTTGGGAGACACTGAACACTGGCCTGGTGCCAGGTGGTAGACACTGAACACTGGCCTCGTGCCAGGTGGGAGACACTGAACACTGTTCTGGTGCCAGGTGGGAGACACTGAACACTGGCCTGCTGCCAGGTGGGAGACACTGAACACTGGTCTCATGCCAGCTGGGAGACACTGAACACTGTCCTGGTGCCAGGTGGGAAACACTGAACACTGGCCTTGTGCCATTTGAGAGACACTGAACACAGGCCTGGTGCCAGGTGGGAGACACTGAACACTTGCCTGGTGCCAGGTAGGAGACACTGAACACTGGCCTGGTGCCAAGTGGGAGACACTGAACACTGGTCTGGTGCCAGGTGGGAACACTGAACACTGGCCTAGTGCCAGGTTAGAGACACTGAACATTGGCCTGGTGCTAGGTGGCAGACACTGAACACTGGCCTAATGCCAGGTTGGAGACACTGAACACTGGCCTGGTGCCAGGTGGGAGACACTGGTGCTAGGTGAGACAATGAACACTGGCCTTGTGCAAGGTGGGAGACATTGAACACTGGCCTGGTGCCAGGTGGAGACACTGAACACTGGCCTGGTGCTAGGTGGGAGACAGTGAACACTGGCCTGGTGCCAGGTGGGAGACACTGAACACTGGCCTGGTGCCAAGTGGGAGACACTGAACAATGGTCTGGTGCCAGGTGGAGACACTGAACACTGGCCTAGTGCCAGGTGAGAGACACTGAACACTGGCCTGGTGCTGGTGGGAGACAGTGAACATTGGCCTGGTGCCAGGTGGGAGACAGTGAACACTGGCCTGGTGCCAGGTGGGAGACACTGAACACTTGTCTTGTGCACAAATGTTAAACTTTTCTTCACATAAAGCTATAAATTAGTGTTTATCATTGAGAACAAACACTGGTGGTACCTGAGCCTCTGCCCAGATACCTCAAGACAAACACTGGTGGTACCTCAGCCTCTGCCCAGATACCTCGAGAAAAACACAGCCCAACTTTACTCACTTATCTTGCAAAGCATTTTGAAGGCTTTACTGACGTTCAGCAAGTTATTGTTGAAGCTCTCCTTCAGTGTTGTTAGTTGTTGTTGTTGAAACTCATCTTCAGTGTTGTTAGTTGTTGTTGTATCTCACCTTGAGTTGTTAGCTACTGTTGTTGTAGCTCACCTTGAGTTGTTAGCTACTGTTGTTGTAGCTCACCTTGATTGTTGTTTAATCTTACCTTGAGTGTTGTAAGTTGTTGCTGAGGCTCTCCTTGAGTTGTTAATTGTTATTGAAGCTCATCTTGAGTGTTGTTAGTTTTTGTTGTTGAAACTCACCTTGAGTGGTACTGAAGTTCACATTGAGTAGTATTGAAGTTCACCTTCAGTGGTACTGAAGTTCACCTTGAGTAGTATTGAAGTTCACCTTGAGTGGTACTGAAGCTCACCTTCAGTAGTATTGAAGCTCACCTTGAGTAGTATTGAAGTTCACCTTCAGTAGTATTGAAGCTCACCTTGAGTAGTATTGAAGTTCACCTTGAGTAGTATTGAAGTTCACCTTGAGTAGTATTGAAGCTCACCTTGAGTAGTATTGAAGTTCACCTTGAGTAGTATTGAAGTACACCTTGAGTAGTATTGAAGCTCACCTTGAGTAGTATTGAAGTTCACCTTGAGTAGTATTGAAGCTCACCTTGAGTAGTATTGAAGCTCACCTTGAGTAGTATTGAATTTCACCTTGAGTAGTATTGAAGCTCACCTTGAGTGGTATTGAAGTTCACCTTGAGTAGTATTGAAGCTCACCTTGAGTAGTATTGAATTTCACCTTGAGTGGTATTGAAGCTCACCTTGAGTGGTATTGAAGATCACCTTGAGTAGTATTGAAGATCACCTTGACTAGCATTGAAGCTCACCTTGAGTGGTATTGAAGCTCACCTTGAGTGATATTGAAGCTCACCTTGAGTGGTATTGAAGATCACCTTGACTAGCATTGAAGCTCACCTTGAGTTGCATTGAAGCTCACCTTATGTGGTATTGAAGCTCACCTTGATTGGTATTGAAGTTCACCTTGAGTAGAATTGAAGCTCATCTTGAGTGGTATTGAAGTTTACCTTGAGTAGTATTGAAGCTCACCTTGAGTTTTATTGAAGCTCACCTTGAGTAGTATTGAAGCTCACCTTGAGTGGCATTGAAGCTCACCTTGAGTGGTATTGAAGTACACCTTGAGTGGCATTGAAGCTCACCTTGAGTAGTATTGAAGCTCACCTTGAGTAGTATTGAAGCTCACCTTGAGTTGTATTGAATCTCACCTTGAGTGATATTGAAATTCACCTTGAGTGGCATTGAAGCTCACTTTGAGCAGTATTGAAGCTCACCTTGAGTAGTATTGAAGCTCACCTTGAGTTGTACTGAAGCTCACCTTGAGTAGGATTGAAGCTCACCTTGAGTGGTATTGAAGCTCACTGCCGCGCTGTATAACCCTTGTGGTTTAGCGCTTCTTTTGATTATAATAATAATATTAATAATTGAAGCTCACCTTGAGTTTTATTGAAGCTCACCTTGAGTGGTATTGAAGCTCACCTTGAGTGGTATTGAAGCTCACTGCCGCGCTGTATAACTCTTGTGGTTTAATGCTTCTTTTGACTTTAATAATAATAATAATTGAAGCTCACCTTGAGTTTTATTGAAGCTCACCTTAAGTGGTATTGAAGCTCACCTTGTGTGGTATTGAAGCTCACCTTGAATAGTATTGAAGCTCACCTTGAGTGGTATTGAAGCTCACCTTGAGTAGTATTGAAGCTCACCTTGAGTGGTATTGAAACTCACCTTGAGTGGTACTGAAGCTCACCTTGAGTGGTATTGAAGCTCACCTTGAGTGGTACTGAAGCTCACCTTGAGGGGTACTGATGCTCACCTTGAGTGGTATTGAAGCTCACCTTGAGTGGTACTGAAGCTCACCTTGAGTGGTACTGAAGCTCACCTTGAGTGATACTGAAGCTCACCTTGAGTGATACTGACGCTCACCTTGAGTGGTATTGAAGCTCACCTTGAGTGGGACTTAAGCTCACCTTGAGTGGTACTGAAGCTCACCTTGAGTGATACTGAAGCTCACCTTGAGTGGTACTGAAGCTCACCTTGAGTGGTACTGAAGCTCACCTTGATTGGTACTGAAGCTCATCTTAAGTGGTACTGAAGCTCACCTTGAGTGGTACTGAAGCTCATCTTGAGTTGTACTGAAGCTCACCTTGAGTGATACTGAAGCTCATCTTGAGTGGTACTGAAGCTCAACTTTAGTAATACTGAAGTTTACCTTGAGTGGTACTGAAGCTCACCTTGAGTGGTACTGAAGCTCACATTGAGAGGTACTGAAGCTCACCTTTAGTGGTCCCGAAGCTCACCTTGAGTGGTACTGAAGCTCACCTTGAGTGGTACTGAAGCTCACCTTGAGTGATACTGAAGCTCACCTTGAGTGGTACTGAAGCTCACTGCTGCGCTGTATAACCCTTGTGGTTTAGCGCTTCTTTTGATTATAATAATAATATTAATAATTGAAGCTCACCTTGAGTTTTATTGAAGCTCACCTTGAGTGGTATTGAAGCTCACCTTGAGTGGTATTGAAGCTCACTGCCGCGCTGTATAACTCTTGTGGTTTAACGCTTCTTTTGACTTTAATAATAATAATTGAAGCTCACCTTAAGTTTTATTGAAGCTCACCTTAAGTGGTATTGAAGCTCACCTTGAGTGGTATTGAAGCTCACCTTGAATAGTATTGAAGCTCACCTTGAGTGGTATTGAAGCTCACCTTGAGTAGTATTGAAGCTCACCTTGAGTGGTATTGAAACTCACCTTGAGTGGTACTGAAGCTCACCTTGAGTGGTATTGAAGCTCACCTTGAGTGGTACTGAAGCTCACCTTGAGTGGTACTGATGCTCACCTTGAGTGGTACTGAAGCTCACCTTGAGTGGTACTGAAGCTCACCTTTAGTGGTACTGAAGCTCACCTTGAGTGATACTGAAGCTCACCTTGAGTGATACTGATGCTCACCTTGAGTGGTATTGAAGCTCACCTTGAGTGGGACTTAAGCTCACCTTGAGTGGTACTGAAGCTCACCTTGAGTGATACTGAAGCTCACCTTGAGTGGTACTGAAGCTCACGTTGAGTGGTACTGAAGTCACCTTGAGTGGTAATGAAGCTCACCTTGAGTGGTACTGAAGCTCACCTTGAGTGGTACTGAAGCTCACCTTGAGTGGTACTGAAGCTCACCTTGAATGGTACTGAAGCTCACCTTGAGTGGTACTGAAGCTCACCTTGAGTGGTACTGAAGCTCACCTTGAGTGGTACTGAAGCTCACCTTGAGTGGTACTGAAGCTCACCTTGAGTGGTATGAAGCTCACTTGAGGGTATGAGCTCACCTTGAGTGGTATTGAAGCTCACCTTGAGTGGTATTGAAGCTCACCTTGAGTGGTACTGAAGCTCACCTTGAGTGGTACTGAAGCTCACCTTGAGTGGTACTGAAGCTCACCTTGAGTGGTATTAAAGCTCACCTTGAGTGGTATTGAAGCTCACCTTGAGTGGTATTGAAGCTCACCTTGAGTGGTACTGAAGCTCACCTTGAGGGTATGAAGCTCACCTTGAGTGTATGAAGCTCACCTTGAGTGGTACTGAAGCTCACCTTGAGGGTACTGAAGTCACCTTGAGTGGTATTGAAGCTCACCTTGAGTGGTACTGAAGTTCACCTTGAGTGGTATTGAAGCTCACCTTGAGTGATACTGATGCTCACCTTGAATGGTACTGAAGCTCACCTTGAGTGTTATTGAAGCTGACCTTGAGTGATACTGAAGCTCACCTTGAGTGGTACTGAAGCTCACCTTGAGTAATTACACTGCCTCAACATAGTGTTGACACACTCCTCACTCCATCGGCTGTATCTTCCACGCTGGCTCTCAAACATGCCGTTTTCGTTTGGTATTTCGTTTATTTATTCATTTATTTCTTAGATGTGAAGAGGCTAAACATCTTGGGGTCACACAGCATCTTGGGGTCACACAGCATCTTGGTGTCACACAGCATCTTTGGGTCACACAGCATCTTGTAAAATGAAGGGAAAGTAGAACATTTGCTTTTCTTATGATCAGGAACACCTCGCTGCCTCGAAGATTTATTTTTCATTTAATATCCATTGAATGATATAAAGCTTTTAGACATGAACTGGCGAGTTTGTATTAATGACATTGGAGTATGTAGGTCGGCATTGCAGGACGTATTTGCTTTGTTTGGGGTCATGTACACTAGTGATGTATCGGATATCCGCATCCGCATCCGCATTTTACTGTGAACAGATATCCGCATATGCACCCGCATCAGCGGATATCTAAATTTTCACATCTGATACATCTCTAAATTGTACACAGGCAGTGTGTTAATGCTGGCTGGGTCCAAGGCCCAGCTGAGTGAGAGAGGAGTAGGCTTCTTGACTTCAGGCTACCTGGAGTTTACCTGGAGAAGGTTCCGGAGGTCAACGCTCCCACTTCTCGGTCTGAGACCAGGCCTCATGGTGGATCAGGGTCTGATCAACCAGGCTGTTACTGCTATACGCATGTAAACTGACGTACGAACCACAGCCCGTTTGGTCAGGTACTGACTTTAGGTGCCTGTCCAGTGCCTTCTTAAAGACAGCCAGGAGGCAGTTGAACAGTCTTGGGCCCTGGACACTTATTGCGTTGTCTCTCAGTGTACTCGTGGCACCCCTGCTTTTCATTGGGGAATGTTGCATCTCCTGCCGAGTCTTTTGCTTTCATAGGGAGTGATTTTCGTGTGCAAGTTTAATACTAATCCCTCTAGGATTTCCAAGTGTATATTATCATGTATCCCTCTCTCCTACGTTCCAAGGAATACAGATTAAGGGCCTTCACCCATTCCCAGTAGTGTAGGTGCCTTATAGTATTTATATGTGCAGTGAACGTTCTTTGTACACTCTCCAGGTCAGCAATTTCGCCAACCTTGAAGGGGGCAGTTAGTGTTCAGCAGTATTCCAGCCTAGAGAGAACAAGCGATTTGAAGAGAATCATCAAGGACTTGGAGTCCCTAGTTTTGAAGGTTCTCATTATCCATCCTATAATTTTCCTAGCAGATGCGATAGATACATTGTTGTGGTCTTTGAAGGCAAGATCCTCTGACATTATCACTCCCAGGTCCTTCACATTACTTTTTCGCTCTATTGTATGGTTAGAATTTGTTTTATGCCCTGATACAATTTTAATTTCCTCAAATTTTCCATATCTGAGTAGTTGAAATTTATCTTCATTGACCTTCATATTGTTTTGAGTGGCCCATTCGAAGATTTGGTTGATGTCTGCTTGGAGTCTTGCAGTGTCTTCGATGGAGGTCACTGCCATGGCAATCCGGGTGTCATCCTCAAAGGAAGACACGGAACTATGGCTTACATCTCTGTCTATGCTAGATATGAGGATGAAGAATAGAATGGGATCTAGTACTGTGCCTTGTGGAACAGATCTTTTCTCCGTAGCTGCTTCAGACATTACTCTGTTTACTATTACTCTTTGTGTTCTATTTGTCAGTAAGTTATAGATCCATCTTCCAACTTTTCCTGTTATTCCTTTATCACGCATTTTGTGCGCTATTACACCATGGTCACACGTGTCGAAAGCTTTTCCAAAGTCTGTTTATACTACGTCTGTATTTTGTTTATGGGTATGGTATGGGTTTTGGGGGGAAAACAGTGAAGTCCCAGTGTAGTAATATTATAAGTTCTAGGAGAACTAGTAATAGGCAGAATAAGGTGGATAGTGGAAAGCAAGTGACACTAGATGACAAGGACAGTAAT
Source organism: Cherax destructor (assembly GCA_009830355.1). Lineage (NCBI taxonomy): Eukaryota > Metazoa > Arthropoda > Malacostraca > Decapoda > Parastacidae > Cherax > Cherax destructor. Next base: position 3,040 of record WNWK01007659.1, on the reverse strand, counting down.
AGGTATAGTGGAAAAACAGAAATGAGCAGGAAGGGTAAAGAGAAAGGAGGGTCTCTAAATATATATTACACCAATAGTCGTAGTGCTAGGAATAAGATGGACAGGTTGAGATTAGTTGCAAGTACGGGTAATATTGATGTTTTTGCAATAACTGAGACATGGTTTAATATGAAAAATCGGGACTTGCCTGCCGAATGTCACATTCAGGGTTTTAAATTGTTCCAAGTAGACAGAAGTATCGGGAAGTGGGGTGGGGTGGCACTCTATGTCCGTGATCATTTAAATTGTTGCATAAAAACGGGAATAAAGTCTGAAATAACACATACAGAGTCTGTCTGGATAGAATTTTCAGAGGGGTGTGAAAAATTGATTTTAGGCGTGATTTATCGTCCTCCAAACTTAGATAGGGAACACGGAAGACTACTTTGGGAGGAAATTGTTAAGGCCACAAGGCACGATAACATAGTAATTCTAGGGGACTTTAACTTTACTCAGATTAATTGGAATTTCTTGACAGGGAATTTAGAATCTAACGACTTTTTAGAAGTAGTTCAGGGTTGCTTTTGAAGCAGTTTGTAACAGAACCTACAAGGGAAATAACCTACATGACTTGGTTCTGGCAAGCAAAGAAACCCTTGTTAATAATTTAGAAATTACAGAGGAACTGGGCTCAAGCGACCACAAGTCAATTACCTTTATCATTGAATGGATTTATGATAGTAGGGATAATTCAGTAACGGTCCCAGATTTTCGCTTAGCAGATTATAATGGACTTAGAGAACACTTATCAACTGTGGACTGGGGTAACAAAGAGAGGTATCAATATGACAGTTTTCTTAACACTATACAGGCTGCCCAAAGAACATTTATCCCGTATAAAGAAATTAGATCAAGTAGAAATGACCCAAAATGGATGAATAATAGGCTCAAGTATCTATTAGGGCAGAAGAGAGGAATTTATAGGCGCATAAAAAGAGGTGAGGGTCATCTTATAAATCAGTATACTGACATTAAGAGGGACGTTAAAAAGGGAATAAGAAAAGCTAAACAGGACTATGAAATTAAAGTTGCTAGGGATTCAAAAACTAAACCAAAAGGTTTTTTCCAGGTTTATAGAACAAAAGTTAGGGATAAGATAGGTCCCCTTAAAAATAACTCTGGGCATCTTACTGACAAAGAGAATTATATGTGCTCTATTTTTAATAATTATTTTCTCTCGGTTTTCACACAGGAAGACACTAATAATAACCCAGTAATTAATTTTTACAGAGGCCTAGAAGAAGATAAATTATGTAATATCACAGTCACTAGCGAAATGGGTATGAAACAACTAGACCGACTGAAACAAAATAAATCGCCTGGTCCTGATGAGCTTTTTGCAAGGGTTCTTAAGGAATGCAAAATGGAACTCTGTGAACCAATATCTAACATTTTTAATTTATCTCTTCAAACAGGTGTAGTGTCTGATATGTGGAAGATGGCTAATGTAATTCCTATTTTTAAAGCAGGGGACAAGTCACTACCGTCAAATTACCACCCAATACGCCTGACCTCAATTGTAGGCAAATTACTAAAATCAATTATAGCTGATATTATTAAAAGCCATCTAGATAACCATAATTTGATTAATGATACTCAGCATGGATTCACGAGGGGCCGTTTCTGCCTATCTAATTTATTAACCTTCTTCAGTAAAGCTTTTGAAAATGTTGATCACGATAAAGAATTCGATATTGTTTATTTAGACTTTAATAAGGCTTTTGATAGAGTACCGCACCAGAGACTGTTAAATAAAGTGGCAGCTCATGGCATTAAGGGAAAAGTGCTGTCATGTTTCGAGTCATGGCTCACCAATAGGAAGCAGAGAGTGTGCATCAATGGGGTTAAATCCGAATGGGGACTTGTAACAAGTAGTGTTCCACAGGGATCAGTCTTAGGCCCATTGTTATTTATAATTTATATCAATGACCTTGACGAGGGAATTACTAGTGATATGAGCAAATTCGCCAACGACACAAAGATAGGTAGGAAAATTGATTCAAACATAGATGTCATAGAACTTCAGGAAGATTTAGACAAACTTAATTCGTAGTCAGAAAAGTGGCAGATGCAGTTCAATGTAGATAAATGCAAGGTTCTGAAGCTCGGGAGTGTCCATAACCCAAGCACTTATAAGTTAAATAACGTAGAACTTAGCCATACAGATTGTGAGAAGGACTTGGGGGTGATGGTAAGCAGCAACCTTAAACCAAGACAGCAATGCCTAAGCGTACGTAATAAGGCAAATAGATTACTGGGATTTATATCAAGAAGTGTTAGCAACAGAAGTCCAGAGGTTATATTACAGCTTTATACATCATTAGTAAGGCCTCACCTTGATTACGCAGCTCAGTTTTGTTCTCCATATTACAGAATGGACATAAATTCGTTAGAAAACATTAAGCGTAGAATGACTAAATTAATACATAGCATTAGAAATCTTCCTTACGAAGAAAGATTGAAGACCCTTAAATTACATTCACTTGTAAGATGTAGAATGAGGGGAGACATGATCGAGGTATACAAGTGGAAAATGGGTATTAACAAAGGGGATATAAATAAGGTCTTGAGGATATCTCTCCAAGAGAGAACCCGCAATAATGGATTCAAGTTAGATAAGTTTAGATTTAGAAAGGATATAAGAAAGTATTGGTTTGGAAATAGGGTAGTTGATGAGTGGAACAGTCTGCCTAGTAGGGTTATTGAAGCCAGGACCTTGGGTAGTTTCAAATTTAGGTTGGATAAATTCATGAGTGAGAGGGTTGGATTTGAGTGGGACTCGCAAATGAGTGAATGGAATTGTCAAAGCTTATTTCTTGGATAGCATTGAAAATTGGGTTGAGCAAGTGTTCTGTTAGTGGGACGGATTGTGAAGGATTTGCCTAGTATGGGCCAACAGGCCTGCTGCAGTGTTCCTCCTTTCTTATGTTCTTATGTTCTTCTAATGATCCAGTAGCTGGGACAGGCAGGAGCGACCTGCTCTAAACCTGTGTTGCCCTGT
>WNWK01007658.1:0-91845 GCA_009830355.1 Cherax destructor | reverse complement strand
CAGTGCAACTCCTCCTCCCCTCTGCTCCTCTTATCTTTCCTGAGGATTTGATATCCGGGTGGGAAGATTGCATCTGTTATCATCCTGGTGAGTTTCGTTTCTGAGTGCTATTATGTCTGGGGATGTCTCCTTTATTCTTTCATGCCACTCCTCACATTTATTTGTTATACCATCTGCATTTGTATACCAAACCTTTAACTTCTTTTCTAAAACCGTAGTCTGGGGGTATGTTGGGGTTGGGAAAGTGGGAGATCTGATGGGGAACTATGGGTGGTTGGTGTGAAGGTGGAGTTTGTACTGAGGTGGGTGGAATCATTGGGTATGGCATGTGTTTTGGGTTAGGTTGTTTGGTTGCATTGGGGTTGTCCAGGTTGGGGAACATCTGAAGGTGGTTGTATTAGAGCTTCCTCCTGAGTCTGGGTTCTCCTGTGTGTATGTGTGTGTGTGTGTGTTTGTGTGTGTGTGTGTACTCGCCTAATTGTGCTCACCTAATTGTAGTGGGAGGGGTCGATTCACAGCTCCTGTGCGTGTGTGTTTGTATGTGTGCGTACACTCACCTAAATGTCGTTGCAAGGGTCGATTCATAGCTCCTTCACTAGTCGCTACTAGGTCCGCTCTCTCACTACTTCATGAGCTTTATCATACCTCTTCTTAAAGCTATGTATGGATCCTCCCTCAACTACATCACTCTCCAGTTAATTCTACTTCCTCACAACTCTATGGCTGAAGAAATGCTTCCTAACATCCCTGTGACTCATCCGAGTTTACAACTTCCAGTTGTGAAGCGTTGAAGCTCTTTCCCCTCTCTGAAACATTCTGTGCCTATCCACCATGTCAATTTCTCTCAGTACAATAATAATAATAATATCTTTATTTACTACAAGTACATGTACAAGGTATACAGGCTATATGCTGAGCATTTCGGGCAAATTAGGTCAGTGTCCCAGGATGCGACCCACACCAGTCGACTAACACCCAGGTACCCATTTTACTGATGGGTGAACATAGACAACCGGTGTAAAGAAACACGCCCAATGTTTCTACCCTCGCTGAGAATCGAACGCAGACCCTCGCAGTGTGAAGGGAGAGCTTTACGAGATGAAAATAAATTGCACTGTTGAAGCTTGAATGTGTGGCGTTTAACTTCACGGTTTATTAATAATTGATGAGTAGGATATATGTTTTCTGTCTTGCACAGAGTGAAGTGTGGGGAGAGCGCCTTCTGCTATATGATCCTAGTTTCAACTATTAATAATACGAGTCGATAGAATGTAACTTGTCTTTCTTCGTGGAAAACCTCCATGTGGACATTGAATTCTTCTGTTAGGTGACATTGTCTAGCACTCCTGTGTAATGCCACCGCCAGTTACCCAACACAATTACCTCTACTTCCACCTACCCACCACCACCAACACCACCACCACCATTACTAATTCCATCTCCCCCAATACCCGCAACCACCACCACCAACAACAACAACAAGAGCAACAGCACTTACACCATCACCACCAATACCACCATCAACAACACAAGCAACACTACTATCATCACCACCAATACCACCATCAACAACACAAGCAACACTACTATCATCACCACCAATACCACCATCAACAACACAAGCAACACTACTATCATCACCACCAAAACTATCACATCTATTTAAGAACCATCATCATTATGTCTACTCAAGAACCATCACAATCACCACTACCAACAACAACATCAACAACTTACCTTTAGGAATCGCTTTATGCCACATCCACCACCACCACCACCACCACCACCACCACCACCACCACCACCTCTACAATCACAACCGTCACAACACTCCTACGGTGACCTGCACACCGTAACAAACACCAACAAAATAACAAACTACCACCAATCATAACTAATGATTATATTATCAGTGTCACAAAAAAGGACCATCAATACGACAACAACAACACAACCACAACCAAAACCTTCAACAACCAACAACTACCCAACACCTTTGCATTGTTTCATCTTTGTCGTTGATTGATCAGCATGATTGTTGTTAGCTCATTCATATCAGTGAGCGAGTTTTACCACATGAAAACCACCTGGAGGTTCAGTTAATGAGTGAGTTTTACCACCTGGGAAGACCGGTTAATGGGTGAGTTTTACCACCTGAGAAGACCAGTCAATGAGTGAACTGACAATGAGTTAACTTCACCCTCGGGCTGAGCGAGGTAAAGAGCAAGTTTTATCCTCGGGTTAATCAATCAGGGAAAGTAGAGTTAATGATCAACTTCTCTCTCCTGCAGAGGTAATGAAATGCGGAGGGTTGTTCCTTAGTGTTGGAGCCTCTTCTGCTCTCATGTCTTAGGAAGTTGTGTTTAAATATTAAAATTTGTAGATACAAATTTAAATAATACACACACACTCACCTGCACCTCTTGTGTTTCATTGCTGATTCAGCAGATTTGTCTGAAGGTTCAACTGCAGGTAAGCCTAATGATTATGCACCTGGTGAGAATTTTCCTGGTACTGTGTGATGGTAGGTGATATGAATGTAGGTGGCTACCTCTTTCTCTTCCACATCCTCTTCCACGCCCTCATCATCCACGCCCTCGTCCACGCCCTCGTCCACGCCCTCGTCCAGTTCTACCAGATATATCCTTGCTGTTCGTGCTTTGGTCCAGCACTTGTTCAGGTGCAATGTCGGTCACCTGATAATTAACTGCACCAGGTTCTGGTGGAGAATTATCTGACTCGGTATCGTCAGATGGACTACTGCTGCCAGGTGTGCCGGCAGGTGTTGGAACGGTGATGTCAGGTATACTGTCAGGTGTAGGAGAGCTGACAGATCCAAGGGTTCCTTCGTTGATGTGCAATTGACCTGTTCCCTCTACGGTCGCCAAAGAAGTTGTATTATAGTTTTCGGATGCAGTGTTTTGAGGTCTATCCATCTGTGGACCGCTAGTGCTGACAGAATTCCAACACGTATTTGTTGTTGGGTTAATCTCAGTGAGAGTCTTCCAGGCCTTGTCAAGAGTATCAGCATCAGCTTAGCAGCTTATATCTTCCAGACCTTGTCAAGAGTATCAGCATCAGCTTAGCAGCTTATATCTTCCAGACCTTGTCAAGAGTATCAGCATCAGCTTAGCAGCTTATATCTTCCAGGCATTGTCAAGAGTATCAGCAACAGCTTAGCAGCTTATATCTTCCAGACCTTGTCAAGAGTATCAGCATCAGCTTAGCAGCTTATATCTTCCAGACCTTGTCAAGAGTATCAGCATCAGCTTAGCAGCTTATATCTTCCAGGCATTGTCAAGAGTATCAGCATCAGCTTAGCAGCTTATATCTTCCAGGCCTTGTCAAGAGTATCAGCATCAGCTTAGCAGCTTATATCTTCCAGACCTTGTCAAGAGTATCAGCATCAGCTTAGCAGCTTATATCTTCCAGGCATTGTCAAGAGTATCAGCATCAGCTTAGCAGCTTATATCTTCCAGACCTTGTCAAGAGTATCAGCATCAGCTTAGCAGCTTATATCTTCTAGACCTTGTCAAGAGTATCAGCATCAGCTTAGCAGCTTATATCTTCCAGGCATTGTCAAGAGTATCAGCATCAGCTTAGCAGCTTATATCTTCCAGACCTTGTCAAGAGTATCAGCAACAGCTTAGCAGCTTATATCTTCCAGACCTTGTCAAGAGTATCAGCATCAGCTTAGCAGCTTATATCTTCCAGGTATTGTCAAGAGTATCAGCATCAGCTTAGCAGCTTATATCTTCCAGGCCTTGTCAAGAGTATCAGCATCAGCTTAGCAGCTTATATCTTCCAGACCTTGTCAAGAGTATCAGCAACAGCTTAGCAGCTTATATCTTCCAGACCTTGTCAAGAGTATCAGCATCAGCTTAGCAGCTTATATCTTCCAGGCATTGTCAAGAGTATCAGCATCAGCTTAGCAGCTTATATCTTCCAGGCCTTGTCAAGAGTATCAGCATCAGCTTAGCAGCTTATATCTTCCAGACCTTGTCAAGAGTATCAGCATCAGCTTAGCAGCTTATATCTTCCAGGCCTTGTCAAGAGTATCAGCATCAGCTTAGCAGCTTATATCTTCCAGACCTTGTCAAGAGTATCAGCATCAGCTTAGCAGCTTATATCTTCCAGGCATTGTCAAGAGTATCAGCATCAGCTTAGCAGCTTATATCTTCCAGACCTTGTCAAGAGTATCAGCATCAGCTTAGCAGCTTATATCTTCTAGACCTTGTCAAGAGTATCAGCATCAGCTTAGCAGCTTATATCTTCCAGGCATTGTCAAGAGTATCAGCATCAGCTTAGCAGCTTATATCTTCCAGACCTTGTCAAGAGTATCAGCAACAGCTTAGCAGCTTATATCTTCCAGACCTTGTCAAGAGTATCAGCATCAGCTTAGCAGCTTATATCTTCCAGGTATTGTCAAGAGTATCAGCAACAGCTTAGCAGCTTATATCTTCCAGACCTTGTCAAGAGTATCAGCATCAGCTTAGCAGCTTATATCTTCCAGGCATTGTCAAGAGTATCAGCAACAGCTTAGCAGCTTGATATAGACTTGCTCTGGACTTCAGCAATAGCTTGGAGCAAATCAAATTATTTAAGTAGCTCGTGAAATGATTATCATTGATGGATTATTTTAGTTGCAACTTCACAACATGAAAATTAGATACATATGCAACATCTGGGTATCTTTATGTAGACGTTTCGCCATCCAGTGGCTTTATCAATACAAATACTAGGACATAATTTGAAGACAGTAGAACTATATACAAAAGATGAGGTAATCAGTGCCTCAGTCTTGGAGGTTCTTCACAACTACGGTGTTCTTCACAACAACTCCAAGGCTGAGGCACTGATTACCTCATCTTTTGAATATAGTTCTACTGTCTTCAAATTATATCCTAGAAAAAAAAAAAACATACCACGGGCAGGGATAGAACCCGCGATCAGAGTCATAAAACTCCTTGGTTTGTTTGCAATCGTGTCATTATGTCCTAGAATTTGTATTGATAAAGCCACTGGATGGTGTAACGTCTTTATTGAAGACAGCCAGATGTTGCATATGTGTCTAATTATCATCTTGTGGGTTTTATACCATTCATATACAACTTACCAACAAAGCCCAATATGGCAGTCTTGATTATTTGGGTAGAGCCCCTGAGGTACCTCTTAACTTTCCTGTTATGGCTCAAGGTTCGTTTCTCGCACATATGTTACAGGTTCTTGGATATCTTTCAATCTCCTGCGAAGATCCACCTGGCTACAACAAAAGACTTGTGTCATGCAGTCTGTGTGGCAGTAGTGCAACACTTGGGTTCCTTACATTTAGAAGTAGCAGGTCTCTTGTAGTGAATTATCAAACACTGAAATAACCTTTGAAACAATATCCAGATAGTGAAGATATTCTTACTATTTTGCAATGTGAAGTTGTTACAAAGAAAAGAGTTTGCATGATTATAATAAAGTTCTCTCTCTCTCTCTCTCTCTCTCTCTCTCTCTCTCTCTCTCTCTCTCTCTCTCTCTCTCTCTCTCTCTCTCTCTCTCTCTCTCTCTCTCTCTCTCTCTCTCTCTCTCTCTCTCTCTCTCTGGCCATGCGTTTGGGTGGCACATTTGCATAATCATTGGCTGCTCCTGTTAATATGGCCTACACACTAAACCTTGTCCCCCTTTTATTCACACTCTTCCAACCATCCTTCCGCTCGCTTACTTTCCTCCATTCCCTTCCCTCTTACGTCTTGCCACCTCTCTTACCTCCCCATTCCCTTCCCTCTTACGTCTTGCCACCTCTCTTACCTCCAACATTGGAAACTCTACCATCTTTCTTGTGTAATTTTTTCCTTATTTACAAACCAATTTTCATTTATCTTCCTCATCCTTTTAACAGCTCTTCCATTCTTTTTCCATATTCACAATATATTTCTCACTCTTCTTTATTCTCTTTACCGTTCCCATACTTTTCAATCTCCATTCTTTTCATCCTATACCCTTCTCTACACTTCCCACAACCTTTCGTTGAGCTTCATCCTACATACAACCCTTTCTCTACCATCAGTAATCCTCCTCATTTCCCTCATTCTATCATTCGTTCCATACTTTCCATTTTCAATTCCCCTTCCTAGTTAGTCTTTAAAATTTTCCACGAGGTGACAAGTAGCTTATTATTGTCCCAAGTTTGATTCTCACTCGAGGCGACGTTATAAGCAATTTTCCTCACATACTTGTTCAGCCTTTTTATTGTTATGAAACACAAATATAGAACAGGATGAAGTTAAAGCCATATGTAGGACAATTTCTTTTGAATAACTGATTTCATTTATTGATATCATTATACTGTACGAACATATTCCAGACTCGAGTCATCTCAGGAATAAATGATCACAGATGAAGTGATGTTCTGGAGAAGGGTACAATCAGAGTGAAATTGCTGCTTGCTGCCCGTCTTGATGTGTAGAAGATCACTTCGTGCTGTCCTCGAAGTGGAGCCAAGTGTGGTTCTTCGACAATATTGACCTTGTACGTAGCAGTAAGGCACATTCCTCCGGTGTTGAAGGCTCTGTTGAAATGACAAATCTATCCAGGCTGGGCCCAGGCGAGAGACGAGTCATCTTGCTTTGTTCTCTATTCTGTCAAGAAGACGCAGATTAGACGGAGGGTAGGCAATCGAAGAAAGTGGAGCCTACTCAGAATAATAATAATAATAGTTTATTTAGACATGATACAATGTTGTTATTTAGACATGATACATACATAGTTAGGTATAAATGAGGTGTACATGCCAAAAGCCCCTAATATGCTGTGCATTGTGGGCATTCTTAAGACTAATTAATAGTAGACTACATGGTAAAAAATTATGGTTGATAATTTACAAAATAGGTATAATTGTGTATGTAAGTTGTAAAATTTGAACATAAGTTGAACATAATAATTTATTAATTGTTGCAATGCAATTAATTGAATGAGATCAAACAATTTAAAACAATTAGTTGCATTGCAATTTCAGTTTATATGGTCATTATATAAGTTACACAGAGTACAAGAAAGTGAATTATTTTTTGTTAATGTTATAGAAACAGCTCAATATGCATTATTTATAATAGGTTTTTACATTTTAGTGATTAATCAACTTTGTTGGGAATGTTTGATATTGTGCACCTAGGTTTGGGTGAGAAGGTGGTTTTTTAGCATCGATTTGAATTCGGGTACAGGCAGGGTTTCTTTGGCAATCACAGGTAATGAATTCCAATCTTGCAAACTCTGCTGTCGATCAGATGCGAGATAATGTCAAAGTGCTCTAAGCTTCCTGGTCGCCTTGTTTGCAAGATTTACAACATAGTTCTTCATAATCAGTTTGGAGTCAGATTTCACCCAAAGAATATGAGCTTCGTCCCCAGGTACCAACACTTTCCCATTCCTTCTTACAACTGCTTCATAATTACCATCATTTTGCCTAGAGACTTGTCTAGTGTGCTCTCTGTGAATCTTAACCAAGATGTCCTCTCTTGAGCAACTCTACCAGCAGCTTAAGGTGTAACTGGGGGTGGCTAAGCTTGAGATACAGTGACTAACAGGAAAACAAGAGGATTTGTAGTAATCCTCCTGTTGTGAATCATGAAGCCTAGAAAGGAACTTGGACAGTGGCTGGAATGCATGGGAGAAAGTTAAGGACAAAGAGGACGGATGGAGAGGTAGAAACAACGAAGATCCAAGAAACTGCTGTGGAAATATCGAACACATTCTCCGTGCTACCCAATGAATGTGAGTCGACTACTGGGAACGTCACGACGAACGACACCAAGGAAGGTAAAAACATTGTTGTTGTTGGGGATAGCCATGTTAGGTACATGGATAGGGCCTTCTGTTTGAAGGATAGAAGTTTGAAGGACAGAGGGTTTGCTTTCCTGGGGCTGGGATGGAGGATATTGTTAGCCGGCTTGACAATATCATGAATGGTAATGGGATCAATCCTATTATCTGCCTCAGTGCTGGAGGCAATGATGTAGGCAAGCGTAGAAGTGAGGATTTAGTTAGAAGGTACAGGACAGCAATAGACATAATTAGGAAGTAGGGGGCGCCCTGTTATATGTGGCATTTTGCCAAGAAGGGGTGTTGGAAATGAATCGTTGTCCAGAGCAATTGATATTAATTGTTGGCTGGACAAACACTGTAAGGATAATGCAGAACCATTTTTTGACGACTGGGACCACTTCTAAGGTAGAAATGACATGTATGCCAGGGATGGGGTTCACTTATCCAGGGCAGGTGTGGGTTTTCTTGCTAGCCAGGATTTGTTAGAGGTATGGGTTTAGAAATGGAAAATAATGAGTATGGATATATTGGCTTAGGCTTTGATATTACGAATCTTAATAATAATAGTCATGGAGTAACACTGGGTAATGATAATTACAGAAATTGTGTAAAAGCAAAGGTGAATAGAAAAAAAGGGGCAGAAGAAAAAAACATATGAATGTATTTTCTGCTAACAGTCAAAGTGCAATAAATAAGATTAATGAATTATGTTTGGTAGCGTGTGCTGGCAACGTTGATGCCATTGCAATAACTGAAACATGGTATAATTTAAAGTTGGGATATAATTACTGAGTGTCATATTCAAGGGTTTAAGTTGTTCCATATGGATAGATATAATGGGAAAGGGTGAGGAGTTTCATTATATGAACGAGAAAATATAAATTGTTGCATAAAAACAGGTATAAAAATAGATGGATTAGTAACAGAATCTGCTTGGGTAGAGTTTGTAGAAGGTCAAGAAAATCTAATTCTAGGTGTAATATACCGACCTCCAGGCTTGGATCACGATAGAGGGAGACTTCTTTGGGACGAAATTGTTAGGGCTTCTAGACACAATAACGTAGTGATAGTAGGCGATTTTAACTTTAGTCAAATTGACTGGACTTCTTTGACCGGTAATCTGGAGTCCAGTGACTTTATGGAAGTAGTTCAGGACTGTTTTATGAAGCAGTGTGTAACAGAGCCTACCAGGAATAATAAATTGTTCGACCTGGTCTTGTCAAATAAAGAAACACTCGTAAATAATTTGGAGATCGCTGAAGAGCTTGGCGCAAGTGATCACAAATTCATTAAATTTAGCATTACCTGGGAATACTAGAGATGTGGAAGATGGCTAATGTAGTACAAGAATGGTATACAATACAGACAAGATGAAATTAAGACACATGTGCAACATCTGGGTATCTTTATTGTAGACGTTTCGCCATCCAGTGGCTTTATCAATACAAATTCTAGGACATTATTTGAAGACAGTAGAACTATATACAGAATATGAGGTAATCAGTCCCTCAGCCTTGTAGTTGGTATAAAGAGCACCGTAGTTGTGGAGGTTCTGGAGCAGAGGCAAGGAGGCTGGTGCTTATATACTAACGTCAAGTGGAAAGGGACGGGTAGCAGACGAGGGCATTGGTATGACCTACTTCCACTGGGAAATCCCGCCTACCAGTGACAATGCCTCGTCTGCTACCCGTCCCTTTCCACCTGACGTTAGTATATAAACGCCAGCATCCTTGCCTCTGCTCCAGAACCTCCACGACTACGGTGCTCTTCACACCAACTCCAAGGCCGAGGGACTGATTACCTCATCTTTAGTATATAGTTCTACTGTCTTCAAACAATGTCCTAGAATTTGTATTGATAAAGCCACTGGTTGGCGAAACGTCTACAATAAAGATACCCAGATGTTGCACATGTGTCTTAATTTCATCATAGCTAATATAGTTCCTATATTCAAATCAGGGTATAAGTCCATTCCTTCATATTACCGTCCAATAAGTCTGACGTCTATAGTAGGCAAATTGTTAGAATCAATTATAGCTGATATTATTAGAAGTCATCTTGAAGAATATAATTTGATTAATGAATCTCAGCATGGGTTCACGAGAGGTCGTTCCTGCCTGACAAATTTACTGACGTTCTTCAATAAAACATTTGAGTCAGTAGACAGTGATAAAGAATATGATATTGTTTATTTGGATTTTAGTAATGACTTCGATAGAGTACCTCACAAGAGACTTAAGAAAAGTGGCAGCTCATGGTATAGGAGGTAAAGTTCTAGCATGGATAGAGGCATGGCTTACCAATAGAAAGCAGAGAGTTTCCATTAATGGGGTCAAATCTGAATAAGGATTAGTCACTTGTGGCGTTCCGCAAGGATCAATTTTAGGCTATCTGTTGTTCATAATTTACATTAATGACCTTGATAAAGGAATTACAAGTGACAAGAGCAAATTTGCTGATACAAAAATACGCCGTATGATTCATTCTGAGGAGGATACCAATGAACTCCAGGAGGATTTGAAATTAATGTCTTGGTCTGAAAAGTGGCAGATGAAGTTCAATGTGGAGAAGTGTAAAGTACTAGTCCATGGGAATGAAAATGGACCTTGAAATTATAAACTAGTTGAAGTAGAGCTTGATCATACAGAATGTTAAAAAGACTTGGGAGTCATGGTAAGCAGAAATCTAAAGCCAAGACAACAGTGATTAAGGGTGCGCAATAAGGCTAACAGATTATTTGGATTTATTTCAAGAAATATAAGTAACAGAAGTCCAAATGTTATTTTACAGCTCTATACATCACTAGTGAGACCTCATTTGGATTATGCCGCTCAGTTTTGGTCTCCTTACTACAGGATGGATATAGACTCATTGGAGAACATACTGAGAATGATTTACTGTATAAGGAATCTCCCGTAAGAAGATAGACTTAGAGCCTTGAATCTCCACTCTCTGGAGAGACGTAGAATGAGGGGAGATACCATCGAGGTGTACAAGTGGATGATGGGCATAAACAAAGGTGATATTAATAAAGTACTGAGGGTGTCGATCCAGATAAGAACCAGAAATAATGTATTTAAGTTGGATAAATTTAGATTTAGAAAGGACATAGGTAAGTACTGGTTTTCGAACAGAGTTGTGGATGCGTGGAACAATCTTCCCAGTGGGGTGATCAAAGCTAGGACCTTGGGTAGCTTTAAAAATAGATTGGACAAATATATGAAAGGGAGGGGCTGGGTTTTATTGGTGTCGTGGGTACGGGAGTAAATTCTTGTGTAGTTTTGGGTAGGGGTCGTTTTGATAAGGACCTGCCTTGTATGGGCCAGTAGGCCTTCTGCAGTGTTCCTCCGTTCTTATGTTCTTAAAGTTTCATTTGCACTCCTTAAGAACCCTTAAAAAAAAATTTATCAGGGCTCGGGGATTTATTTTGCTTTAGATTATTTGGCTTTAGATTTCTGCTTACCATGACTCCCAGGTCTTTATCACATTCTGTATGACCAAGCTCTACTTCACCTAGTTAATAATTTCAAGGGCCATTTTCATTCCCAAGGACTAGTACTTTACACTTGTCCACATTGAACTTCATCTGTAACTTTTCAGACCAAGACATTAATTTCTCCAAATCCTCCTTGAGTTCATTGGTATCCTCCTCAGAATGAATCATACGGATTATTTTTGTATCATCAGTAAATTTTCTCATGTCACTTGTAATTTCTTCATCAAGGTCATTAATGTAAATTACGAACAACAAAAGGTCTAAAACTGATCCTTGTGGAACGCCACTAGTGACTAATCCCCATTCAGATTTACCTCATTAATGGAAACTCTCTGCTTTCTGTTGGTAAGCCATGCCTCTATCCATGCTAGAACTTTTCCTCCTGTACCATGAGCTGCCACTTTTCTTAAGTCTTTTGTGAGGTACTCTATCGAAGGCTTTACTGAAATCCAAATAAACAATATTATATTATTTATCACTGTCTACTGTCTCAAATGTTTTATTGAAGAACGTCAGTTCTCTCTTTCTCTTTCTCTTTTTGCACATCGTTTTTCAAGGTTAGGGTAAGGATTCGTAACTCTGTTTACAACCATACCAGGTGTTTAGGGTTTATTGATCAGGGGCCCCATCGTTATACCTATAGTACCTTGGTTCAACCAGCCAGTCACAAGAAAGTCCACTTAGCTGGTGGCTAATGATTTTCAATGGTGATTTAATAAAAATATGGGGTATCATTGAATATGTTGAGTGGTTTATGGAAATTTATTATAACAGAATTTTGTGTGTATTTCTACGAAGATTTATGGACATATGTGATAATTCTGGTTTTGGGTTGTGTAGATGGGGTGAGGGTGTGGTGTAGATGGGGGTGAGAGTCTGGTGTTACGTTGTGTAGATGGGGTGGGAGTCTGGTGTTGGGTGGTGAAGATGGGGTGGGAGTCTGATGTTGGGTGGTGTAGATGGGGTGGGAATCTGGTGTTTGGTGGTGTAGATGGGGTGGGAGTGGTGTTTGGTGGTGTAGATGGGGTGGGAGTCTGGTGTTTGGTGGTGTAGATGGGGTGGGAGACTGGTGTTTGGTGGTGTAGATAAGGATGGGAGTCTGGTGTTTGGTGGTGTAGATGGGATGGGAGTCTGGTGTTGGGTGGTGTAGATGGGATGGGAGTCTGGTGTTGGGTGGTGTAGATGGGGTGGGAGTTTGGTGTTGGGTGGTGTAGATGGGGTGGGAGACTGGTGTTTGGTGGTGTAGATGGGATGGGAGTTAGGTGTTGGGTTGTGTATATGGGATGGGAGTCTGGTGTTGGGTTGTGTAGATGGGATGGGAGTCTGGTGTTGGGTTGTGTAGATGGGATGGGAGTCTGGTGTTGGGTTGTGTAGATGGGATGGGAGTCTGGTGTTGGGTTGTGTAGATGGGATGGGAGTCTGGTGTTGGGTTGTGTAGATGGGATGGGAGTCTGGTGTTGGGTTGTGTAGATAGGATGGGAGTCTGGTGTTGGGTTGTGTAGATGGGATGGGAGTCTGGTGTTGGGTTATGTAGATGGGATGGGAGTCTGGTGTTGGGTTGTGTAGATGGGATGGGAGTCTGGTGTTGGGTTGTGTAGATGGGATGGGAGTCTGGTGTTGGGTTGTGTAGATGGGATGGGAGTCTGGTGTTGGGTTATGTAGATGGGGTGGGAGTCTGGTGTTGGTTGTTGTAGATGGGGTGGGAGTCTGGTGTTGGGTGTTGTAGATGGGGTGGGAGTCTGGTGTTGGGTGGTGCACCTTAGTGCACCCCTGAAAGCTAACACTTTAGTGCACCCCTAAAAACTAAGTGTTCCTTCATTCATATGTTCTTACTGCCTGCATTATACCTGTGTCCTATTTGAAACCCTGCATGAGACCTGTATCATGCATGAGACCTGTATCATGCATGAGACCTGTATCATGCATGAGACCTGTATCATGCATGAGACCTGTATCATGCATGATACCTGTATCATGCATGAGACCTGTATCATGCATGAGAACTGTATCATGTATGAGACCTGTATCGTGCATGAGACCTGTATCATGTATGAGACCTCTATCATGTATGAGATCTGTGCCCTGCATGAGATCTGTGTCCTGCATGAGATCTGTGTCCTGCATGAGATCTGTGTCCTGCATGAGATCTGTGTCCTGCATGAGATCTGTGTCCTGCATGAGATCTGTATCCTGCATGAGATCTGTATCCTGCATGAGACCTGTGTCATGCATTCCAATATGGCGCCAGTATTAAGTTGTGTGCATAATATAGGTTCATGTAGCTCTATAAGGCAGTAATAATAAAACAGCACTTGATTCTTACCTCCCATATGATATACACACCAGTGATGCATAACACTCACAAGATAATATTATCTACATCTCCCTCGTTGTATACAAGGCAGTAAATCTCACACTGAGCATAGCTTTCTGAGTGACGGTTTACCACTCATGCCAAGCTCATTAGTCTTCCCTCTGGCCTCCCGCCTTGTAAGGCTCAGTTCATCAAGGCTCGTCATCAGGCGTAGCATAATTCATGCCTGATAGAGGGGCAAGGTGACTCTTAATACTCGCCTCAGCTGTCAGCCTCAACATAATCCCCTGGGCTCCTCCCCAGTCTGTAATTCCCCACACCTGTGTTCTGTGTGCCACTGCCAGCCACCCAGAGAGTCTGCTAAATGAAGCCAATTTTAACACCCTTGACAGCACCCTTAATTATGTCAGTGTCGAGTTAGACAAGAATTGAATCGCTCGGAAGAAGAGGGTGAGTATGTTTATCTTTGCATGAGGTGGCGCAGGACGCTGCTGGTAAAGGGGGTGTCACAGGACGCTGCTGGTAAAGGGGATGTCGCAGGACGCTGCAGGTATAAGGGTGGTGCAGGACGCTCCTGGCAAAGGAGGTGTCGCAGGACGCTGCTGGTAAAGAGGTGACACAGAACGCTGCTGGTAAGGGGGTGTCTCAGGACGCTGCTGGTAAAGGGGGTGGCGCAGGACGCTGCAGGTAAAGGGGTGACACAGGACGCTGCTGGTAAAGGGGGTGCCGCAGGACGCTGCTGGTAAAGGGGGTGCCGCAGGACGCTGCTGGTAAAGGGGGTGCCGCAGGACGCTGCTGGTAAAGGGGGTGCCGCAGGACGCTGCTGGTAAAGGGGGTGCCGCAGGACGCTGCTGGTAAAGGGGGTGCCGCAGGACGCTGCTGGTAAAGGGGGTGCCGGCTGTGTCGTCATATGAAGTAGGGGATACTGAGACTGTTGCAACTGCTGCATTTTCTTCAAATTGATGAACATGTCTGTGTCTCTGCCTCGCCCACTTCAGCACCTTGTGTCTCTGCCTCGCCCACTTCAGCACCTTGTCTCTCTGCCTCGCCCACTTTAACACCTTGTGTCTCTGCCTCGCCCACTTTAACACCTTGTGTCTCTGCCTCGACCGCCTTAACACCTTGTGTCTCTTCCTCGACCGCCTTAACACCTTGTGTCTCTGCCTCGCCCACTTCAACACCTTGTGTCTCTGCCTCGCCCACTTCAGCACCTTGTGTCTCTGCCTCGCCCACTTTAACACCTTGTGTCTCTGCCTCGCCCACTTCAGCACCTTGTGTCTCTGCCTCGCCCACTTTAACACCTTGTGTCTCTGCCTCGCCCACTTTAACACCATGCCTCCAGGTGGGACAGGACGTCTTAAGCCGCCTTTCTTTCGTAAGCGATGGCTTTCCTGTGGCTTTTCCATTATCAATCTTGGATACAACTGTTAAAAAGATAATACTTTTACCACATATGAAGTTATTAATAAATTAGAAAAAAATAAATTTAACATTAAAATATAATTACTTATTTACGAAACAGAAATACGATAACAAACTATAGTTTTTGTATTGATTTAGTTTATTTACACAACTCTTAAGGAAGATACGTGTAAAGGCACGAAAACTTCCTTTTCATTTTTTTCAGTGTCCTTTGTCGCATTGTTTTTTTTTCTTAATGTCAGTGATATATTATCATTCACATGTCTAACACTTAATAATGTTGAATATTATTGCCGACAGTGAACCCAGAACACTACAAGAATTAACACAAATTAATGTAACAGTGATGCATAGTCAACCACCACCAGGAATGTGATTATTGGAAACAGTGACAGAGAAAGCAAGAAAATGCTACGTTAAACTGCAAGTACTTGAAGATTTCTCTCTGACCAGAAACACGAAGAACGAAGCTTGTGGAAGCAGATGTAAGAATGATCTGAGCCAAAGTGTGGAGGAAACAACAAGTGCGAAGATGAACCAACGAGACTAAATCTGCTTCAGTACTGAATGAAAACAACTTACCTGAAATTATTTTCTAAGACTCAGTAGAAAATAACGATCACGTGGTACTAAATTTTGTGTAGCTGCTGGAAAGGGAAATGGATAATGATAGAGATGAGGAGAGTGACAGGAAATGGGATTAAAGAAGAGAAAGGAATTTGGCATGAGAGAAGTGAAAGAGAAACGGAGGGAAAACTGTATAAGAATGGTTGAAGGTAACAGTCAAAGTGCCATACTAGGTATGAAAGGAATTATACTTATGAGGAATCCAAATAGGAGAAACAGAGAGAAACCATTGTTGAATCAGGAATGCAGACAGGGAAAGATAAAGTTTAAAAGAGCTTGGAAGATAAGTAAAAACTGCAGAAGTCCGAGAACTGCGCAGGAGAGAGTGTAAATAATACGCAAGAATAAGAGAGCAAAATTATATATGATTAAAGACACAAGCGTAACAACCAAAGTTACTCCACAGAGAGATAAGAAAAAGAAAGACTGCCAAGGACCACTTAAAGCTGAAGAAGGAATATATGATGTTGAAGAGAGATCTTCATGGAAAGAAAGTGAATAGCTACTGGAAAGTTCAGTAGTCAGAACATTATATCGAGCAGATGAATGCATCACCACCACAAAAGAACCGAATATAACATCTCAGTGGGTGCTGAGGAAACAACAACACTGTGACCCAATTACAAAGGTATTCAACCAAATTTCCCCCACAAAAAAAAAAAAATATGGTTGCTTCTCGAATTCAGTTTGAAACAAATGGTCTGGGAACCAGTGGTGGAGAGTCCAGGGCGGCCAGAGTACAGCATGGATGAGACTGGTTACCAATATCAAAGAATGGAAAGTACCCAGAGGGGAATATATATCACCAAGCATATCGCCAGGCTGACACATTTGCATATTCATTAATACCAAATTTCAGAATAAAATCCAGGAACTTTATTGGAGTAGGTGTCCCCAGCAGGCTGTCCATACCAAGTGAGTGAAGACGCTTGTAGTAGTGAGAATCCTCCCTAATACTGGAGGTATGACTGTTACAAAAAAAAATCCTCCAGTCACTACCGCTAAAAGTCACTCTTGACTTACCAGGTGCCGCCTCCCAACAAACCCAAGCCACTCCACCTGTCCTGCGACTCCTGCCTCCGCCACTGCCTCCGCCACCGCCACCGCCACAGTAACGTTGCCTGAAATTTAAGACTCTTCACACACAGTGCTTGGAACTAATCTAGCAAATCTTAGTATACACTGAGCCAAAAAAAAAGGATTAAAAGTGTTCAATAACATAGCAGAGTGGAACTATAGGCCTAGGGTGCCGTGTGCAATAAAAAAAATAGAATAAATTTGTGAGAGGAAAGAAAATCTCCCTGATAAGAGTGTAACATCATAGTGGTATAGTGAATATCACAGTGATACCGTAGTTTATAGATAAGATACCATAATAAATGCTATGGTGAGAATTAAGATGGAAGTGATAGGCTTAATAGATAGATAACTGGTGTTGTAAACAGTTGCCAGCAGTCACCAGGCTCCTACCACGCCGGTCATCTCGTATTAATTATCTTCCTAAACCTGCCAGTGTACCTGACCTATAGTCTAGTGACACCATAGAGTAAAATGACTATTGAAATACTAAGTGGTGCACAATCTTGAGGAAATACGAAAAGTGTACAATTTTGTAGAAATACGATAAACAGTGTAGAGTTGTAGTGAACACAACAACACAACAACACACCAACACACCAACACAACAACACAACAACACAACAACACACCAACACACCAACACACCAACACACCAACACACCAACACACCAACACAACAACACAACAACACAATAACACAACAACACAACAACACAACACACCAACACACCAACACAACAACACAACAACACACCAACACAACACCACAACAACACACCAACACAACAACACAACAACACAATAACACAACAACACAACAACACACCAACACACCAACACAACACCACAACAACACAATAACACAACAACACAACAACACAACACACCAACACACCAACACAACAACACACCAACACACCAACACACCAACACACCAACACAACAACACAACAACACAACAACACAACAACACAACAACACAACAACACAACAACACAACAACACACCAACACACCAACACAACAACACAACAACACAACAACACAACAACACAACAACACAACAACACAACAACACAACAACACAACAACACAACAACACAACAACACAACAACACAACAACACAACAACACAACAACACACCAACACACCAACACACCAACACACCAACACAACAACACAACAACACAACAACACAACAACACAACAACACAACAACACAACAACACAACAACACAACAACACAACAACACACCAACACACCAACACACCAACACACCAACACAACAACACAACAACACAACAACACACCAACACAACAACACAACAACACAACAACACAACAACACAACAACACAACAACACACCAACACACCAACACAACAACATAAGACCATTTAGCATCAGAAAGCATTTCACCAGTGTTGTCATAGTTAATAACAGTAACAAAATGGTACTTAGTTTGGTGGAGTGAAGAAAATGAGGAAATTTTTCGTTTATTGAAATACAAGAAGTATACAGAAATACATAACACCTGTAGTTGTCAGTGGTCGCAAAATACACAACTGAAACCAAATATTCTTCCAATAATCTTTCTTCATCAGTCGCCCTACCATAGCCAACAATGTGATAAAATACTATTTGACGTGATAAAAATCTAGAAACTCTGACGGGTACTGAGCAAGACACTTCATTAAACCACTCCCTCATGAAGACTATTAATGCAGGGTCATCTTGTGTGGCGTCATCTCCGACTCATCGAAGCAGTCATGGTCACTCTAGACTACCATTGTACTGGTGAGAATGTCAACCTCTTCAGCACCATGGAAGCTACCATCATCAACTGCTTCACTGACGATGAGGTAGACAAGATCATCACTACACTGGAAATGAACTTAATTAAGGACAATGACTTCGAAGTACTGGCACTGTGCAGTTGTATTCTTCGTTGGAGGTGACACACCCTAGCTGGGTGCGTCCTCGCCTAGGCTCACAAGAATGGACACACCCTAGCCGGGTGCGTCCCCGCATAGGCTCACAAGAATCTCAAGAAAAGTTTTGAGAAATCAAATGGGATTACCTGTCTTAAATTCAAGCCAGACGGGATGGCACTTAGATCCCTAGTCGCTGATGAATAGTGCAAATTTCTGTGATCAATAACACCATAGGAGGTCAAGTCTTGGTAATAATGTCGCAAGATGACTGCACGGGGTTTAAGATACACCAAATATTTCTTAAGCTCATCACGTAAGTTGTTCATGGAAAATAATAGAATCACTAAATATGAACATTTTCTTATGACTTACGTGTGTATGTGTGTGTGGTACACACCTGTGTGGATTCTGGAGCAGGTGTGTATGTGTGTGGTACACTCCTATGTGGATTCTGGACCAGGTGTGTATGTGTGTGTGGTACACACCTGTGTGGATTCTGGAGCAGGTGTGTATGTGTGTGGTACACTCCTATGTGGTTCCTGGACCAGGTGTGTATGTGTGTGTGGTACACACCTGTGTGGATTCTGGAGCAGGTGTGTATGTGTGTGGTACACTCCTATGTGGTTCCTGGACCAGGTGTGTATGTGTGCGTGGTACACACCTGTGTGGTTCCTAGAGCAGGTGTGTATGTGTGTGGTACACACCTATGTGGCTCCTGGAGCAGGTGTGTATATGTGTGGTACACACCTATGTGGCTCCTGGAGTAGGTGTGTATGTGTGTGGTACACACCTATGTGGCTCCTGGAGTAGGTGTGTATGTGTGTGGTACACACCTATGTGGCTCCTGGAGCAGGTGTGTATGTGTGTGGTACACACCTATGTGGCTCCTGGAGTAGGTGTGTATGTGTGGGGTACACACCTATGTGTCTCCTGGAGCAGGTGTGTATGTGTGGGGTACACACCTATGTGGCTCCTGGAGTAGGTGTGTATGTGTGTGTGGTACACACCTGTGTGGTTCCTGGAGCAGGTGTGTATGTGTGTGGTACACACCTATGTGGATTCTGGAGTATGTGTGTATGTGTGTGGTACACACCTATGTGGTTCCTGGAGCAGGTGTGTATGTGTGTGGTACACACCTATGTGGATTCTGGAGTAGGTGTGTATGTGTGTGGTACACACCTATGTGGTTCCTGGAGCAGGTGTGTATGTGTGTGGTACACACCTATGTGGATTCTGGAGCAGGTGTGTATGTGTGGGGTACACACCTATGTGGTTCCTGGAGCAGGTGTGTATGTGTGTTGTACACACCTATGTGGTTCCTGGAGCAGGTGTGTATGTGTGTGGTACACACCTGTGTGGTTCCTGGAGCAGGTGTGTATCTGTGTGTGGAACACATCTGTGTAGTTCCTGGAGCAGGTGTGTATGTGTGTTGTACACACCTGTGTGGTTCCTGGAGCAGGTGTGTATGTGTGTGGTACACACCTGTGTGGTTCCTGGAGCAGGTGTGTATCTGTGTGTGGAACACATCTGTGTGGTTCCTGGGGCAGGTGTGTATGTGTGTGGTACACACCTGTGTGGTTCCTGGAGCAGGTGTGTATGTGTGTGTGGTACACATCTGTGTGGTTCCTGGAACAGGTGTGTATGTGTGTTGTACACACCTGTGTGGTTCCTGGACCAGGTGTGTATGTGTAGGTACACACCTATGTGGTTCCTGGAGCAGGTGTGTATGTGTGTGGTACACACCTGTGTGGTTCCTGGAGCAGGTGTGTAGTGTGTGTGGTACACACCTGTGTGGTTCCTAGAGCAGGTGTGTATGTGTGTGGGTACACACCTATTTGGTTCTTAAGGCAAGTGTGTATGTGTGTGGTACACACCTGTGTGGTTCCAGGAGCAGGTGTGTATGTGTGTGTGGTACACATCTGTGTGGTTCCTGGAGCAGGTGTGTATGTGTGTTGTACACACCTGTGTGGTTCCTGGAGCAGGTGTGTATGTGTGTGTGGTACACATCTGTGTGGTTCCTGGAGCAGGTGTGTATGTGTGTTGTACACACCTGTGTGGTTCCTGGAGCAGGTGTGTATGTGTAGGTACACACCTATGTGGTTCCTGGAGCAGGTGTGTATGTGTGTGGTACACACCTGTGTGGTTCCTGGAGCAGGTGTGTATGTGTGTGTGGTACACACCTGTGTGGTTCCTAGAGCAGGTGTGTATGTGTGTGGGTACACACCTATTTGGTTCTTAAGGCAAGTGTGTATGTGTGTGGTACACACCTGTGTGGTTCCAGGAGCAGGTGTGTATGTGTGTGTGGTACACATCTGTGTGGTTCCTGGAGCAGGTGTGTATGTGTGTTGTACACACCTGTGTGGTTCCTGGAGCAGGTGTGTATGTGTGTGTGGTACACATCTGTGTGGTTCCTGGAGCAGGTGTGTATGTGTGTTGTACACACCTGTGTGGTTCCTGGAGCAGGTGTGTATGTGTGGGTACACACCTATGTTGTTCCTGGAGCAGGTGTGTATGTGTGTGGTACACACCTGTGTGGTTCCTGGAGCAGGTGGGTATGTGTGTGTGGTACACACCTGTGTGGTTCCTGGAGCAGGTGTGTATTTAATGAGGCGTTGGAATATATGGGAGCTGAGAGCCGATGCCTGTGTCCGCCTGCTAGGCCTATCCGAATGGTACTGACTACTAGGGCCGCCCGGCACTGAGGCATTCAAAAGGTAGGCCTATCATTGGCTAACACAAGTCACATGGTAATCACGTGAACAGCTATGGCGCAGCCGTTAGAAGTACGAACCGTACATGTATGTGTGGGTACACACCTATGTGGTTCCTGGAGCAGGTGTGTATGTGTGGGTACACACCAATGTGGTTCTTGGGGCAGGTGTGTATGTGTGTGGTACACACCTATGTGGTTCCTGGGGCAGGTGTGTATGTGTGGGTACACACCTATGTGGCTCCTGGAGCAGGTGTGTATGTGAGTGGTACACACCTATGTGGTTCCTGAAGTAGGTGTGTATGTGTGGGTACACACCTATGTTGCTCCTGGGGTAGGTGTGTATGTGTGGGTACACACCTATGTGGTTCCTGGGGCAGGTGTGTATGTGTGGGTACACACCTATGTGGTTCTTGGGGCGGGAGTGTTTGTGTGGGTATACACCTTTGCGGTACCTGGGGCGGGAGTGTTTGTGTGGGTATACACCTTTGTGGTACCTGGGGCGGGAGTGTTTCTGTGGGTAAACACCTTTGTGGTTCCTGGGGCTGGTGTGTATGTGTGGGTACACACCTATGTGGTTCCTGGGGCGGGTGTGTATGTGCGGGTACACACCTATGTGGTTCCTGGGGCGGGTGTGTATGAGAAATCACGAAAGCGCTAGGAATTTCACTTTTTTGACAGTGATTATTCTGCATACTTTCAAATAACCTATTGACCTGTTTTGCCTTTTTGGCAACTAACATATATATATATATATATATATATATATATATATATATATATATATATATATATATATATATATATATATATATATATATATATATATATATGCCAAGACTCACTTACTTCCTGAGGTGCGCACCCTCTTTTGAAAACCCAACACTTGACGAGTATGACGCACACCTGAGATCAACCTTCAAGAAGGCACTGAATCTGTCACTAGAGGATCAGCAATGGGAGCAGGCAACCCTCCCAGTGCGACTGGGAGGTATAGGGGTGCGCAAAGCAAGGCAGGTAGCGTTACCTGCATTTCTGTCATCGTGTTTGGCTTCCAGTGGATTAGTCAAGAGGATTGTCCCTGAACGTTTGAGAGGGGTGGTGGGAGCTCAAGACCCCAAGTTCATTGAAGCAGCAGTGCAGTGGGACATCCTGGCAGACTCCTCCAGTAGACCAGCTCCTCCCAAAGAGCACAAACAGTCCCACTGGGACAAACCGATCATGGAAAAAATTTCCAACACAATGCTCACCAACGCTTCAGGAAAGGACAAAGCTCGTCTCCTAGCGGTGAAGGCACCACACTCAGGAGATTTCCTTCTTGCTGTTCCCAATTCCTCTCTGGGGACTCGACTCGACCCACAGGCCATTCGGATTGGTGTTGCTCTTCGCCTAGCCGCCCCCATACTCACCGAACATAGGTGTATTTGCGGCAGGGCGACGGCTGACCAATTCGGACTTCATGGTCTAGTGTGTCACACATCAGAAGGGAAGTATGCTAGACATGAGGAGGTCAATGACATCATAAAGAGAAGCCTCGCCACAGCCCGTTGCCCAGCTCAACGGGAACCCCAAGTGCAGAGGTCTGATGGAAGTCAAAAGCGTCCTGATGGAGCCACCATGCTACCCTGGAAGGATGGTAAGCAGATTGCTTGGGACTACACCTGTGCTGCCACATTGGCAGACACCTACCTGCCACACTCCTTAGCCGAAGGGGGTGGAGCTGCCAGCCACAGGGAGACCCAGAAGACCCGCAAATATGAAGACCTTCCCTCTTGCTATAACTTCATCCCAATAGGGTCGGAGACCCATGGAGCATGGGGCAAGTGTGCTCTAAAGTTTCTCAAGGAGCTGGGTGGAAAACTCATCATAGAAACCAAGGACCACAGGGCGACCAGCTTCCTGTTTCAGAGACTCAGTGTTGCGATCCAGAGGGAAATGCCTGCAGTATTCTGGGCACGCGGCCCACTGCCGGGGAGTTGGACGAAGTATTTGACATGTAGCTCTGAGTTGTTATCTATGTTGTTTTACTCCCATTGTATTTTGTATTTTGTCTTGAAATAAAGTTTGTATAAAAAAAAGATGGGGTAGTAGGGAAGTGGAATATTCAAATGGCTTCAGAAAGAAATCTAAATATTCTTCCTTGAAGTCTTTTTATCCACTTCTCCGAGGCAATGGGTCCCACAATTGACACCAGAGGTGGACCCCATCCATTTATATATATATATATATATATATATATATATATATATATATATATATATATATATATATATATATATATATATATATATATATATATATATATATTTATTTTATTTTTTTATTTTTTTTTCTCTCAACAAGTCGGCCGTCTCCCACCGAGGCAGGGTGACCCAAAAAGACCCCTCCTTTAAAGTACAGGCATTGTACTTCCCATTTCCAGGACTCAAGTCCAACTAAATCAATTAACTGGTTTCCCTGAATCCCTTCACAAAATGTTACCCTGCTCACACCCTAACAGATCGTCATGTCCCAAAAACCATTCGTCCCCATTCACTCCTATCTAACACGCTCACACATGCTTGCTGGAAGTTAAACCCCTCGCCCACAAAACCTCTTTTACCCCCTCCCTCCAACCTTTTCTAGGACGACCCCTACCCCGCCTTCCTTTCCCTACAGATTTATACGCTCTCCAAGTCATTCTACCTTGATCCTTTCTCTCTAAATGACCAAACCACCTCAACAGTCCCTCTTCAGCCCTCTGACAAATACTTTTAGTAACTTCACAACTTCTCCTAATTTCCACATTCCGAATTTTCTGCATAATATTTACACCACACATTGCCCTTAGACAGGACATCTCCACTGCCTCCAGCCTCCTCCTCGCTGCAGCATTTGCAACCCATGCTTCACACCCATATAAGAGTGTTGGTACCACTATACTTTCGTACATTCCCTTCTTTGCCTCCATGGATAACGTTTTTTGTCTCCACAGATACCTCAACGCACCACTCACCTTTTCTCCTTCATCAATTCTATGGTTAACCTCATCCTTCATAAACCGATCCGCTGACACGTCAACTCCCAAATATCTGAAAATATTTACTTCTTCCATAATCCCTCTCTCCAATGTGATATCTAATTTTTATTTATTTAAATCGTTTGATACCCTCATCACCTTACTCTTATCTATGTTCACTTTCAACTTTCTACCTTTACACACTCTTCCAAACTCGTCCACTAACCTTTGCAACTTTTCTTTAGAATCTCCCATAAGCACAGTATCATCAGCAAAAAGTAACTGTGTCAACTCCCATTTTGCATTTAATTCCCCATAATTTAATCCCACCCCTCTCCCCAAGGCCTCATGTTGGATCAGAGCATGATCAACCAGGCTGTTACTGCTGGTCGCACGCAGTCCAACGTACGAACCACAACCTGGCTGGTCAGGTACCGACTTTAGGTGCCTGTCCAGTGCCTGCTTGAAGACAGCTAGGGGTTTGTTGGTAATCCCCCTGATGTATGCTGGGAGGCAGTTGAATAGTCTTGGGCTCCTGACACTTATTGTGTTGTCTCTCAACGTGCTAGTGGCACCCCTGCTTTTCATTGCGGGGATGTTACATCGCCTGCCGAGTCTTTTGCTTTCATAGGGAGTGACTCTCGTGTGCAAGATTGGTACTAATCCCTTTAGAATTTTCCATGTGTATATAATAATGTATCTCTCCCGTCTGCGTTCTAGGGAGTACAGGTTTAGGAACTTCAAGCGTTCCCAGTAATTGAGGTGGTTTATCGCAGTTATGCGTGCCGTGAAGGTTCTCTGCACATTTTCTAGGTCAGCAATTTCACCTGCCTTGAAAGGTGCAGTTAGTGTGCAGCAATATTCCAGCCTAGATAGAACAAGCGACTTGAAAAGTGTCAACATGGACTTGGCATCCTTGGTTTTGAAGGTTCTCATTATCCATCCTGTCATTTTTCTAGCAGATACGATTACTACGGTGTTATGGTCCTTGAAGGTGTGATCCTCTGACATGATCACTCCCAGGTCTTTGACATTAGTTTTTCGCTCTTTTGTGTTGTTGGAATTTGTTTTGTACTCCGATGAGATTTTAATTTCCTCACGTTTTCCATATCTGAGTAATTGAAATTTCTCATCATTGAACTTCATATTGTTTTCTGCAGCCCATTTAAAGATTTGGTTGATGTCTGCTTGGAGTCTTGCAGTGTCTTCAACGGTGGACACTGTCATGCAGATTCGGCTGTCATCTGCAAAGGAAGACACGGCACTGTGGCTTATATCCCTGTCTATGTCTGATATGAGGATGAGGAACAGGATGGGAGCGAGTACTGTGCCTTGTGGAACAGAGCTTTTCACTGTAGCCGCCTCATACTTAACTCTGTTGACTACTTCTCTTTGTGTTCTACTTGTTAGGAAATTATAGATCCAGCTACCAACTTTTCCTGTTATTCCTTTATCACGCATTTTGTGTGCTATTACACCATGGTCACACTTGTCAAAGGCTTTTGCAAAGTCTGTATATAACATCTGCATTCTGTTTGTCTTCTAGAGCATCCAGAACCTTGTCGTAGTAGTCCAGTAGTTGGGACAGAGAGGAGCGACCTGCTCTAAACCCATGCTGCCCTGGGTTGTGTAATTGATGGGTATCTAGCTAGATGAGTGGCGATCTTGCTTCTTAGAACCCTTTCAAAGATTTTTATGATATGGGACGTTAGCGCTATTGGTCTGTAGTTCTTTGTTATTGCTTTACTGTCCCCTTTGTGGAGTGGGGCTATGTCTGTTGTTTTTAATAACTGCGGGACGTCCCCAGTGTCCATGCTCCCTCTCCATAGGATGTTAAAAGCACGTGATAGGGGCTTCTTGCAGTTCATGATGAACACAGAGTTCCATGAGTCTGGGCCTGGAGCGGAGTGCATGGGCATGTCATTTATTGCCTTTTCGAAGTCATTTGGCGTCAGGGTAATGTCAGATAGGCATGCGTCTGCCAAATTCTGTGGCACTCTCATAAAAAATTCATTTAGGTCATCGACTTTGTCTGGTTAGCGGCTCGCTAAAAACTGAGTCATACTGGGACTTTAGTAACTCACTCATTTCCTTGCTGTCATCTGTGTAGGACCCATCCCGTTTAAGTAGGGGCCCAATACTGAATGTTGTTCTCGACTTTGATTTGGCATAAGAAAAGAAATACTTTGGGCTTCTTTCAATTTCATTTATGGCATTTAGTTCTTCCCGCGTTTCTTGATTCCTGTAAGATCCCTTTAATTTTAATTCGATGTTTGCTATTTCTCTGACCAATGTCTCCCTACGTATTTCAGATATTTTGGCCTCTTGTAGCCGCTCCGTTATTCTTTGCCTTCGCCTGTATAGGGAGCACCTCTCTCTAGTTTACATCTTCTCCTTTTCCTTAAGGGAATTTGCCTTGAGCAAACCTCAAGTGCCACAGAGTTAATTTGTTCTAGACATAGGTTAGGATCCGTGATGCTTAGGCTATCTTCCCAGTTTATATCATTTAGGACTTGGTTTACTTGGTCCCACCTTATGTTTTTGTTATTGAAGTTGAATTTGGAGAAGACTCCCTCGCGGCTGATCACATTTTGTCGATCTGGGGCTCTCCGCATACATGTCTGGACCTCGATTATGTTGTGATCTGAGTATATTGTTTTTGATATGATGACATTTCGTATCAGATCATCATTGTTGGTGAAGATGAGGTCCAGCGTATTCTCTAATCTTGTAGGCTCTACTATTTGCTGGTTTAAGGTGAATTTGGTGCAGAGATTTAAAAGTTCATATGTGTGCGAGTCTTCATCTGAGCTGCCTCCTGGTGTTATCTCTGCTACCACATTGTTTGCAATATTCCTCCATTTTAGGTGCCTAAGGTTGAAATCCCCCAAGAGCAAAATGTTGGGGGCAGGAGCTGGAAGATTTTCCAGACAGTGGTCAATTTTCAGAAGCTGTTCCTTGAATTTTTGGGACGTTGCATCCGGAGGCTTGTATACAACCACGATGACCAGGTTTTCATTTTCGATCTTTATTGCTAATACTTCAACTACATCATTTGAGGCTTTTAGTAGTTCTGGACATATAAGTGACTCTGTGATATACAGGCCAACCCCCCCTTTTTGCCTGTTCACTCTGTCACACCTGTATAGGTTGTAGCCCGGGATCCATATTTCATTGTCCAAGTGATCTCTTATGTGGGTCTCTGTGAAAGCCGCAAACATAGCATTTGACTCTGTAAGAAATCCACGGATGTAAGGTATCTTGTTGTTCGTTGCTGGCTTTAGACCCTGTATATTAGCAAAGATGAATGTCGTTGGATTGGTGGTATTGGTGGTATGTGGGGGTCTTTTTTTCCTGGCACTAATATCTGTTGTGTTGGAGTGGAGGCCACTGACTGTGATTCCACTCCAGAAATTATTGCAGCTTGTGTACGATTTCTGTCATTTGCTGCCAGCTTTTTTTACTTCCTGGCACTAAAAAATCTCTCTCTCCTGAGTGGCTGTGGCTACCCAGGTTTTGCCATGGTCTGGATGTTCTGTGTCGTCTTGTACCCTTTAGGTGGTATGCCTGGCAATATAAGTTATAGCACCGTCTTACAGGACGGGAGGTTGGATTTTCCTGTTTTCATATGGGCACGGCATTTCCTGGGGTGATCATAATTGCATATCCCATCTGTTTTCCCAGATATTCCATGTCTGCAGATACCAAGTGCATAATATTCACATAGGCCTGGTTTCCGTTTGCCCTGTTTTTTTGTGACTGTGTTCCCCATTGTATTCCCTATTCGGCACTAGTGATAACAATGGAGCCTTCATCAGTTTCTGGTAATTTATCTTCAGTATTTCCCGGGGCATCCCTCTGTTTACTATTTACCGTGGTATTGCTAGTTTGTAACATTAGTTTTTGTGTGTCCTTGTCTACATCTGTTTCCCCACTAGAGCTCATGTCCCTCGCACTGGTCTGTGAGTTTTAGGACTTCCCTGCCATGAGTTCAGACCCCACCCGTTCCGTGATTTATATGTATGAATCCTGCCTCTACCATTTCACTCTATTCTCCAGGTCTGCAATTTCGCCTGTCTTGAAAGAGGCCGCTAGTGTACAGCAGCACTCCAGCCTCTTCAAATTGCTTGTTCTCTCTAGACTGGAATATTGCTGTACACTAACTGTCCCTTTCAATGCAGGTGAAATTGCTGGCCTGGAGAATATACAGAGAACTTTCACTACACAAGTACGATAAAACACCTAAATTGCTGGGAACAGTTGAAGTCCCTTGACCTGTACTCCTTAGAATACAGGCGAGAAACATATATTATAATATAGGCAAAAGACTCAGCAGGCGGTGCAAAATCCCTATCTCCCCTCCAATGAAAAGCAAGAGACAACACTAAGTGTCAGGGATGGGGTCCAATAGTGATCAACTGCTTCCCAGGGAGATTACCAATAGACCCCAGGCTGTCTTCAAGGAGCTGAACAGGCACCTGAAATCATTACCAGACCAACTGGGCTGTGGTTCAAACATTATTTTGTGAGCAGCCGGCAATAACAGACTGTTTGATAAAGCCCTGACCCAATGTGAGGTTGGTCATGGACCGGGCCACGGGAGCGTTGAACTCCCAAAACACTCTCCAGGTATACTCCAGGTGTATGAATGAGGAGATTGGGATAAGGGGCAGTTGTGTTGGACGGTGGGGATTGTGGGTGTTGTAAAAGGGGGGTGTAATATGGCTTGTTTAGGGTTATTGTGTTTGAGTGGAAGAGGGGGCTAGGGCTTTATAGGAGGTCCGTGTGTGAATGTACCCGAGTGTCCTCCAGAGGTTGAACTTCCATGTGTGTCGATGCATACACAGTCTGTCCTTCCTGCCTCTGGTGTCTTCTTACTCTTCCAGTTGCTCTCGTTCCTCTCTTGTTCTGTCAGTCTAGGAACACCCAGCTCAAAATTTGTTACCTAGAGCACGTCAGCCTTTCCACCTGACAGCTGATAATATTTTTAATCTCCCGTTCCCGTACTTGCTATATATCACCACGACTCTTCCCTTCAGCCTCCTGAAGCCCGTGAATAATCAATAACCTTACTCTTCTTCCTCTTCCTTTCCTTCCTTGTTATCTCTCTTTGAGCAATTCATTTGCTGCTCCTTTTATTATCTCCTGCTTCACATTGTTGCCAGAGAGTATTTCTGGAATTTTTTTTTCCTCATTCTCTTCCTTTCATCCCCTCACTTGCTGTTTATATTACTGCCCCCTTCTCATTCCCTCTTCAGATCCTTTCCCAGGCTTTCCCTCAACAGCTGCAGCCTGTCTCTCCCATTCCTAATTCTTCCCAAATACCTTCTCAATTGTTTTACAAAACTCACTAAAGTTTTTTCTCACTCTTGTTCCTTTCTTGCACCTAAGCCCTGCTGTCATCAGTTACTTTTCAGTCCATTCGTCATTGTCTCCCGTTATTCTTCTTCCTGACTTCCTGGATTCCACTTCAACTTTCCTGGTGAGATACAATAACTTCCTCAGTAAACAGCTTACTGTTGGTAGACCCTCAGTCCCTACCCTTCATTTGTGTGTGTACTCATCTATTTGTACACACCTATGATTGCATGGGTATCTCTGTTAGTGGGATGGATTGTAAAGGACCTGCCTAGTATGGGCCAACAGACCTGCTTCGTGTTTCTTTACACCTGTTATCTATGTTCCCCATCAGTAAAATGGGTACCTGGGTGTTAGTCGACTGGTGTGAGTCGCATCCTGGGACACTGACCTAATCTGCCCGAAATGCTCAGCATAACAAGGGACTTTCTATATAGTAGTATGTCACTGATGTCAGCTAGGCCTGTATACCATGTACATGTACTTGTAGTAAATAAAGATATTATTATTATTATTATTATTATTATTTATTATTATTATTATTATTATTATTATTATTATTATTATTATTATTATTATTATTATGTTCTTATGGATCGATTCATAGTTCCTGGCCCCGCCTCTTCGTTGGTCATTGCTAGGTCCACTCTCTCCCTTCTCCATGAGCTTTATCGAACATCTTCTTAAAGTTATGTATGGATCTGCTTCCATTACATCACTCTAGAGATTGTTCCACTTCCCGACCACTCTATGACTGAAGAAATACTTCCTAACATCCCTGTGACTCATCTAAGTTTTCAATTTCCAGCTGTGACCTCTGTTGCTGTGTCCCTCTCTGAAACATTCTGTCACTATCCGCCTTAACAAATCCTTTCAGTATTTTATACGTCGTTATCATGTCCCTCCTCTCCTTCAATGTCGTCAAGTTAATTTCCCTTAACCTCTCCTAGTAGGACATGCTCCTTAGCTCTAGGACTAGCCTTGTTGCTCACCTTTGCATTTTCTCTAATTTCTGGATGTGCTTGAAAAGGTATGGGTTCCAAACTGGTATCTCATACTCCAATATGGGCCTGACGTACACGGTGTACAGTGTCGTGAATGACTCGTTACTTAGATGTCATAACGCTATTAGGTTTGAAAAGGGCTTATATGCTGAAGCAGTTATTTGGTTGATGTGCGCATCAGGCGAGATGGAACATACACAGATGACAGCCAAGAAATAAGTGAGATACTAAAGTCCCAATACGACTCAATATTCAGCGAGCCACTACCCAGACTAAGGGTCGACAATCCAAATGAATTCTTTATGAACGAGACCAAAAATTTGGTCATCTCAAAAATCTCTGATATTAATAATAATATAATAATAATAATAATAATAATATAATAATAATAATAATAATAATAATAATAATAATAATAATAATAATAATAATAATAATAATAATAATAATAATAATAATAATAATAATAATAATAATAATAATAATAATAATAATAATAATAATAATAATAATAATAATAATAATAATAATAATAATAATAATATTTTTATTTCGATGCATGTTACAAGTGTACACTGTTATTGGTAGTTACAATTATAAAACTGTAATGCAAGGAGAGCCACTGGCATGCCATGGCATTAGGGGCACAAGACTTTGAAAAGGCAATAAATGACATGCCCATGCTGTTTGCTCCAGGCTCAGACTCATGGAACTCTATGTTCATTAAGAACTGCAAGAAGGCCCTTTCTCGTGCCTTCAGCATTCTATGTAGAGGTTGCATGGACACAGGGGTCCTCCCACATTCACTAAAAATAACAGACATAGCCCCACTGGCAGTAAAGCAATTGCAAAGAACTACAGACCGATACCACTAACATCCAATATCATAAAAATCTTTGAGAGGGTTCTAAGAAGCAAGATCGCCAACCACGTAGAAACCTATCAATTACACAACCCAGGGCAACACGGGTTTAGAGCAGGTCGCTCCTGCCTGTCCCAGCTACTTGACCACTTTGACCACTATGACCAAGTCCTGGATGCTGTAGAGGATAAACAAATTACAGATGTAGTATACACAGACCTTGCAAAAGCATTTGGCAAGTGTGACCATGGCGTAATAGCACACACAATGCGTGATAAATGAATAATAGGAAAAGTTGGTAGATGGATCTATAACTTCCTGACAAACAGAACACAGAGTAATAGTGAACAGTCAAGTCTGAGGCAACTATGTTGATAAGCTCTGTTCCACAAGACACAGTACACGCTCCCATTCTATTCCTCATCCTCATATCTGAAATAGACACCCGAATTTCCATGACAGTGACCTCCATCGAAGACACTGCAAGATTTCAAGCGGACATCAACCAAATCTTCAGATGGGACACTCAACACAATATGAAGTTCAGTGAAGAGAAATTTCAACTACTCAGATAAGGAAAACTTGAAATTAAAACTTTATCAAGATATACAACAAAATTCTAACAGTACGATAGAGCAAAAAAGTAATGTGAAGGACCTGGGAGTGATAATGTCAGAGGATCTCGCCTTCAAAGACCACAACAATGTATCTACCGCATCTGCTAGGAAAATGATAGAATGGATAATGAGAACCTTCAAAACAAGGGACACCAAGCCCATGATGATTATCTTCAAATCGCTTGTTCTCTCTAGGCTGGAATACTGCTGTACACTAACTGCCCCCTTCAAGGCTGGCGAAATTGTTGACCTGGAGAGTGTACAAATAACTTTCAAGGCACACATAAGTACGATAAGCCACCTAAATTACTGGGAACTGTTGTAGTCCCTTGAATTGCATTCCCTGGAACGCAGACGGGAGAGATACATGATACTATATACTTGGAAAAATCCTAGAGGGATTAGAACCAAACTTGCACACGAAAATCACTCCCTATTAAAGCAAAAGACTCGGCAGGAGATGCAACATTCCTCCAATGAAAAGCAGGGGCGCCACGAGTATACCTGGAGATACAACACAATAAGTATCCTGGGCCCAAGACTGTTCAACTGCCTCCCAACATACATAAGGGGAATTACCAATAGACCCCTAGCTGTCTTCAAGAAGGCACTGGACAGGCACCTAAAGTCAGTACCTGACCAGCCGGGCTGTGGTTCGTACGTCAGTTTGCATGCGGTCAGCAGTAACAGCCTGGTTGATCAGACTGTGATCCACCACAAGGCCTGGTCTCAGACCAAGCCGCGTGGGCATTTACCCCCGAAACCCTATCCAGGTATACTCCAGGTATCAGATGTGTCGTTGTGATGCTCAGCACAAGATTCTTTCCCTCGAGTGAGTCTTGCAGTCTTTGACCCCCTAGCATGTACTCCATCTGCGGTCTTCTTTGTCCTTTCCCCAAGCTTCTTGACTTTGCACTTGTCGGGGTTAAACTCAAGGAGCTATTTGTCAGATCAGAACTGCAACCTGCCCAGTTGGTTTAGTAGTCTTAACTGGTGCTCTTCCACTTGAAATCTCCGCATTAGCTTCACGTCGTCTGCAAACAGGGACACCTCTGAATCTATCCCTTCCGTCATGTCTTTCACATATACAAGGACTCACCCTTGTGGAACCTCACTCGTTGCTTCCTTTCCGTCA
This sequence comes from Cherax destructor, assembly GCA_009830355.1. Taxonomy (NCBI): domain Eukaryota; kingdom Metazoa; phylum Arthropoda; class Malacostraca; order Decapoda; family Parastacidae; genus Cherax; species Cherax destructor. The sequence goes on along the minus strand of WNWK01007658.1, from coordinate 58,479 downwards.
GGTATTCCTTGATCCATTTCAGTGTTTATCCTGATATACCTGCTGGCTCCTCTAGCTTTTGTACCAAACTCTTGTGCAAAACTGAGTCGAAAGCCTTCTTACAATCCTAGAAAATGCAATCTACCCACCCTTGTATCTCTCTCTCTCTCTCTCTCTCTCTCTCTCTCTCTCTCTTCTCTCTCTCTCTCTCTCTCTCCACTCTGAAACCGTGTTGGTTATCGTGAAAGAGCTCATTCCCATCCGGGTATTCCCCCACTCTTATCCTGATAATCTTCTCCCTTGTCGTAGTGTACACGTCAGTGACACTAGTCTGTAGCTTAGTGCTGTCTGTCTCCTTTCTTAAAAACTGGGATTACATTTGCTGTCGTTCACACCTCTGGTAGAGTCCCTGTTTTGACAGGACACCTCACTGTCCAGACTGTTCCACTTCCTGACAACTCTATTACTGAAGAAATACTTCCTAACATCCCTGCGACTCATCCGAGTCTTCAACTTCCAAATCTGACCCCTTGTTGCTGTGTCCCATCCCCGGAACAACTTGCCTCTGTCCACTTTTTCGATTTCTCTCAGTATTTTATACGTCGTTATCATGTCCCCCTATCACTCGTCCTCCAGTGTCGTCATGACGAGTTCTCTTAACCTCTTCCCTCGGGATATGCCCCTTAGCTCCGGGACTAGTCTCGTTGCAAACCTTTGCACTTTCCCTAATTTCCTGACATGCTTAGCCAGGTGTGGGTTCCAAACTGGAGCTGCATACTCTAATATGGGCTTACGTACGCGGTGTACAGGGTCCGGAATGGCTTACTGAGATGTCGGAATGGTATTCCCAGGTTCGCTAGTAGCTCATATGCTGCAATAGTTATTTGCTTGATTTGCTCTCGGTATTATACACACTCCAAGATCCTTTTCCTTGAGGGAGGTTTGTAGTCTTTGGCCCCCTAGACTGTATTCCCTGATCTTCATGACTTTGCACTTGGTGGGATTGAAATCTAGGAGCCAGTTGCTGGACCAAGTCTGCAGCCTGTCCAGATCCCTCTGTAGTTCTGCCTTATCCTCCTCCAACTAAATTCTCCTCATTAACTTCGCATCGTCTGCAAACAGGGACACTTCTGAGTCTTTTCCTTCCGTCAGGTCATTCACATATGCTGCAGCAGTTATTTGGTTGATGTGCTCCGTATTAGATGTGCTCGGTATTATACACACTCCACACTGTGTGTGTATGTGATGTTGCTTAAAGCCTACTCGATTTTTATGAATAATTTAACAACGTCTGGCTTCACTGGCTTTCATTGATACTTAGTAACAGCAATCTCTGACAAATATTTATAGTAGTACTACCTGGGTATCAAGATGGCCTTTGTTAATCAGAGCTCTTGTATATTCAGTTGAGAAAATTACTCATCGATTACAATTAGTTAAGACTTGTTATTCAGTATGTTGCAAATGCGATATCCTTGCCAGTGCTAAAACTGACTAAGTGTAACAGAATATTTTCCTTTTATCATCATTGTGCAGTCCAGTGAATTACTGAGGAATATACCATATAAAACTTTATGCCCTTTACATTTTATTTTATTACTTGGGCTGATTGAAATTTATAGATTTTTTTTTATTTGGTTGTCATATGCGGAATATAACTTTCATTCTCATAAGAGAAGGACTGCTGAAAACTTTATAAATGGAGTCAAAAAGGGGACTAGAAAATTGGAAACCTTTAGAAAGGGTACTCGATGACCTTAGAAAAGAGTCAGACACTAAGGAGGATTGCCGGAATTCTTTGGAAAGTCTTAGCTGGGCGGCCAGATATCACGGCAATTTCCTCAGAGACTCTGCAGATTCGTGCAAAGGAGAACAAAGTTAAGATCTCAATAAAAGTCAACGAAAATGTCCTTTCAATCTTTTGAACAATAAAAAATACCAAGGTATGTGTTTTATGTTAGACAAATACTGTATTGATACTTGCAAAGTGGGGGTTCAAATAGCGGTAGTAAATAAACCGGAGGCCTAGCCCTACTCCTATTATGATTCTTCTTGTTCATTAAATCAGTCAGTATCACATTTAGTTCCATACCCGAAATAATTAGTTGCAAATTGAAATATAGACACATTGTAAATGAAGTTGGACATCGCAAATAAAGTTGGGCCTCTCCCAGTTTGCAAAGGAATTTCCAGTAGTATAGATAAATGGTAAAAAAATTCTTACCCTTTATTATCTGGTCATGTATCCATGAGATGGGATTGTCTTAGTCAAAGACTTCGTCATAGAATCAGAATGTTTTCTAGAATAAGTCACAACTGTTTCTTGTATCTTCATTTGATCTCCTCGGTCACCTGGAATGAAGTTTTGATATTTCAATTTTTGAAAGGATTCACATGATACCGTTCCTCGACCACTGAATAAGATATTGCTCTCTTGCAACCAGTTCTTGACCTGTTTTGATATGCATCCCGGGAACTGTCTTGAGTATATTTGTGTGGTGCAATGAATCGTTGCACATCTCACCATCATGTGCTGAGTCTAGGTGTACAGACTCCAAATAACGTTAGATCGCACATTATTTGTGGAGTTGGTGCTCTTAGTGACACTATACAACAAGCCGTGCCTAGGGCGGAGGTGTCGCAGTGACACTACACAACAAGCCGTGCCTAGGGCGGAGGTGTCACAGTGACACTACACAACAAGCCGTGCCTAGGGCGGAGGTGTCGCAGTGACACTACACAACAAGCCGTGCCTAGGGCGGAGGTGTCACAGTGACACTACACAACAAGCCGTGCCTAGGGCGGAGGTGTCGCAGTGACACTACACAACAAGCCGTGCCTAGGGCGGAGGTGTCACAGTGACACTACACAACAAGCCGTGCCTAGGGCGGAGGTGTCACAGTGACACTACACAACAAGCCGTGCCTAGGGCGGAGGTGTCACAGTGACACTATACAACAAGCCGTGCCTAGGCGGAGGTGTCGCAGTGACACTACACAACAAGCCGTGCCTAGGGCGGAGGTGTCACAGTGACACTACACAACAAGCCGTGCCTAGGGCGGAGGTGTCGCAGTGACACTACACAACAAGCCGTGCCTAGGGCGGAGGTGTCACAGTGACACTACACAACAAGCCGTGCCTAGGGCGGAGGTGTCACAGTGACACTACACAACAAGCTGTGCCTATGGCGGAGGTGTCACAGTGACACTACACAACAAGCCGTGCCTACGGCGGAGGTGTCACAGTGACACTACACAACAAGCTGTGCCTAGGGCGGAGGTGTCACAGTGACACTACACAACAAGGCGTGCCTAGGGCGGAGGTGTCACAGTGACACTACACAACAAGCCGTGCCTAGGGCGGAGGTGTCGCAGTGACACTACACAACAAGGCGTGCCTAGGGCGGAGGTGTCACAGTGACACTACACAACAAGCCGTGCCTAGGGCGGAGGTGTCGCAGTGACACTACACAACAAGGCGTGCCTAGGGCGGAGGTGTCACAGTGACACTACACAACAAGCCGTGCCTAGGGCGGAGGTGTTGCAGTGACACTACACAACAAGGCGTGCCTAGGGCGGAGGTGTCACAGTGACACTACACAACAAGCCGTGCCTAGAGCGGAGGTGTCACAGTGACACTACACAACAAGCCGTGCCTAGGCGGAGGTGTCACAGTGACACTACACAACAAGCCGTGCCTAGGTCGGAGGTGTCACAGTGACACTACACAACAAGCCGTGCCTAGGGCGGAGGTGTCACAGTGACACTACACAACAAGCCGTGCCTAGGGCGGAGGTGTCACAGTGACACTACACAACAAGCCGTGCCTAGGGCGGAGGTGTCACAGTGACACTACACAACAAGCCGTGCCTAGGCGGAGGTGTCACAGTGACACTACACAACAAGCCGTGCCTAGGCGGACGTGTCACAGTGACACTACACAACAAGCCGTGCCTAGGGCGGAGGTGTCACAGTGACACTACACAACAAGCCGTGCCTAGGGCGGAGGTGTCACAGTGACACTACACAACAAGCCGTGCCTAGGGCGGAGGTGTCACAGTGACACTACACAACAAGCCGTGCCTAGGGCGGACGTGTCACAGTGACACTACACAACAAGCCGTGCCTAGGGCGGAGGTGTCACAGTGACACTACACAACAAGCCGTGCCTAGGGCGGAGTTGATTTAATTTGTGTATTGAAGTTTGGTACACTTTTTGGTAATTGTGAAATGCATATAATTGTGCTATGTGAGTTACTTATGGGATATTTTTTTCTCCTTTTCAATTCCAGATTGCAACATATATCGAACACTAAAATCAAGTTATTCTGATTTCAGATTCATGGTAGAATAATAAAAAATGGTTATGACTATGACCATAATTTTTAAAGGAGAGGCCCGATAAGCCAGCGGAAGGCCTCGGTCAGATGACCGAAAGCTTCAACGGTGGGACATCATCTGACTAAGACCAGCATCAGGAAACACTTGTCCTGTTTCATTGTCCTGGTAGCACTGAACTCAACTAAGTGCCCAGGACTTGAACATGACGTGTAAGAAGTGCAATAGTCGCTTTAAATTTATCATATTTCAGTTTCGTCACTCAGAGTCAACAATAGGAAGCTAAAAATCGTTAAACAAATGAGACAATTTTGCATTTGTTCCAACTCTCTCACCACAAAAGCATTAGATGCCTCACGCCGATGACTGGAAGGTCTTTGAGGAAATTGTAGAGGAAGCAGTAGAGGATTCGCAATATAAACGCATTTACACAGCAGAGAGGATCATGGCGGAGATTGTTTGATGGTTTATGTATGTTCTTCTGGGCGTTGTTATTAAACTTAAGACCGTCTCAGCCTTCCAGTAATTGTCAAATGTATTAATGTGATCCTGCAAGATGCAAGATTAATATGATGACGGGGATAAATATTATGAATACTATATACATATATAACTACATATTAGGAGAGTCTTCAGACACACACAAACACACGCACAATTATTATCGACAAGTGCCTTTGACATTGAGTAACTAACACAATAATAATGACATTATCATCTTAATACCCATTGTGCAATAGGCATTCCCTTATAAACTGAATGTAGTCATTGTAAGTTTTAAAATAATTTTAAAATAATTACTGTAGAAAAGTATTGGAATCGGTATCAACCAAAAACTGAGTATCGGTATTGAACAAAATTTTGGAATCGTCCAATCCCTAAATCCCTACTCTCTCTATATATATATATATAATATCGCAAGTTTTACCTATTCGGCACGACATATGTAAATATATATATATATATATATATATATATATATATATATATATATATATATATATATATATATATATATATATATATATATATATATATCTATCTATATATATATATATATATATATATATATATATGATTCCTGGATGATGGGACACTAGCAGGTACAAAGGAGTCCCTTCTAGATGATCTTACACAGGTGATGACACGGGGACAGGAAATGGGTCTCATCCTGAATCCATCCAAATGTGAAATCATCTTAGTCAATCAACAAGTGATTGATGCAGTGAGATAAAAACTACCAGGAGCATCAATCATTGCCAACACAAATAGCGTCTTGCTTGGAGCACCTCTGGGAAGCGATGCCATTGACACAATTCTCAGGAAGAAACTGGAAGAGATGAGGAGAATGGAACAACGAACATGCAATCTTGACACCCATGATGCCTTGTACCTTCTCACAAAGTGCTTGAGTCTGACCAGGTTGACATATTTTCTAAGATGTGCTCCTTCATATGATAACCCTATACTGCACGAATATGACAGTATCCTGAGGCAGATTTTTAAGAAAGTACTTAACCTTACTCTAGAAGATGGGCAGTGGGACCAAGCTACACTTCCAGTCAGACTAGAAGGCATTGGTGTCTGCAAGCCATCACAGTTTGCGCTACCTGCTTTTCTGTCCTCATGCATTGCATCCAGAGGGCTTGTAGCAGCGATTCTCCCTGAACATCTTAGGGACAAGATTGGAGTCCAAGACCAAAAGTTCATTGACGGAGCCATGGTCTGGGATAATCTAACGCGCTCTGAAACAAGACCTGCTTCCCCCAACAACTACAAACAGTCGCACTGGGATGGCCCAATAGTGGAGAATATTGCCTCAACAATGCTTCAGAGTGTGTCAGGGAAGGATAGAGCCCGCCTCCTGGCAGTGAGAGCTCCTCATGCAGAGGACTTTCAGTTAGCTGTTCCCAACTCCAGCCTTAGCACACGCCTCGACCCACAGACCATCCTCATTGATGTTGCCTTTCGACTTGTCGCCCCTATTCTCGCCGAACACAGGTGTATTTGTGGTAGTGAAGCAGCAGACCGATTCGGGTACCATGGTCTTGTGTGCCGTAAATCCGAGGGAAAGATTGCAAGAAATAAAGAGGTTATTAACATTATCAAAAGGAGCCTCTCAACAGCCGGATGCCCAGCAGTAAGGGAGCCACCCCAACTATGAGGATCTGATGGCAGCCAAAAGCGTCCAGATGGTATCATCCTTCAAGCCTGGACAGACGGCAAGCAGGTGGTGTGGGACTACACATGTGCATCTACCTTGGCTTATACCTATCTCCAATACACCAAGGAGGAAGGAGGTCAGCCGCCAGATTCAGGGAGTCCCAAAAGTCTAAAAATATGGAGAACTTGCCCATCATTATATATTTGTTCCAATAGGCTCGGAGACCCTTAGTTCATGGATATAAAGTGCATCTAAGTTCTTTAAGGAGTTAGGCAAAATACTCATCAGGGTAACTAGGGATCCCAGGGCAGCTAGTTTTCTGTTCCAGCGACTCAGCGCTGCTGTTCAGAAGGGTAATGCCTGCTGTATTTTGGGCACACGTCCCAGCTATGAGGAGCTGGATGAGATTTTGTGACAAACATGTAACAATATGTGCTAGACATGTATCTATCACACCATCTTTATATCAGCAATGTATCTCTTAAATCTCCCGTACCATATTATGTAATAAAATATAAAATATAGCTATTGGTAAAAAACAATGAAAAGATGGGGTTGTAGGGGAAATGGAATTTACAAATGTCTTCAAGAAGAAATCCAGTACTCTTCCTTGAAGCCTTTTTATCCAATATATTAAATATATTGGATATATTTTATATATATATATAGTATATATATGTCGTGCCAATTAGGTAAAACTGGTCAATTAGCAAGAACTCATTTAAAATTAAGTCCTTTCTAAAAAAAATTCTTATACGTTTAAAGATATATATTTTTTCATTTATGTTAATGTAAAAATTTATAATTTTGTACCAAGAGAAACTTTGAAAACCTACCTAACCTTATTACAACAAGCGCAATTTAATTTAGCCTAACCCAACTAAATATATTTTAGATACGTTAACATTAATTTAATAATAAACAAACACAATTAAATATTTTTTTTCGTTAGGTTCAGAATGATTTTGCGAAATTATTGCATACACAAATTTTCGCTTGTCTTGTATGGCAAGAAGAGCGTTGCTATTTAAGCCAAAATCGCAAGTTTTACCTAATCGGCACGACATATATATATATATATATATATATATATATATATATATATATATATATATATATATATATATATATATATATATATATATATATATATATATATATATATATATATGTATATAAATAAATGGGATTAAGTCAGGAGTATCTGAGAGAGTTAGAGCTAAGGAAGGGGTAGCAATAACGTTGAAGGATCAGTTATGAGGAAAAGAGGAATATAAATGTGTAAATTCAAGGATTATGTGGATTAAAATAAGGGTCGGATGCGAAAAGTGGGTCATAATAAGCGTGTATGCACCTGGAGAAGAGAGGAGTGTAGAGGAGAGAGAGATTTTGGGATATGTTAAGGAATGTATAGAAACTTTTGAACCAAATGAGAGAGTAATTGTGGTAGGGGACCTAAATGCTAAAGTGGGAGAAACATGCAGAGAGGGTGTAGTAGGTAAGTTTGGGGTGCCAGGTGTAAATGATAATGGGAGCGCTTTGATTGAACTTTGTATAGAAAGGGGTTTAGTTATAGGTAATACATATTTTAAGAAAAAGAGGATAAATAAGTATACAAGATATGATGTAGGGTAATGACAGTAGTTTGTTGGACTATGTATTGGTAGATAAAAGACTGTTGAGTAGACTTCAGGATGTACATGTTTATACAGGGGCTACAGATATATCAGATCACTTTTAGTTATAGCTACAGTGGGAGTAAAAGGTAGATGGGATACAAGGAAAATAGAATCAGTAAGTAAAAGAGAGGTGAAGGTTTATAAACTAAAAGAGGAGGCAGTTAGGGTAAGATATAAACAACTATTGAAGGATAGATGGGCTAGTGAGAGTGTAGGCAATGGGGTCGAAAATGTATGGGGTAGATTTAAAATGTAGTGTTAGAGTGTTCAGCAGAAGTTTGTGGTTACAGGCGAGTGGGTGCGGAGGGAAGAGGAGCGATTGGTGGAATGATGATGTAAAGAGAGTAGTAAGGAGAGAAAAGTTAGCATATGAGAGGTTTTTACAAAGTAGAAGTGATGCAAGGAGGAAGAGTATATGGAGAGAAAAGAGAGGTTAAAGAGTGGTGAAGCAATGTAAAAGAGAGCAGATGAGAGAGTGGGTGAGATGTTATCAGCAAATTTTGTTGAAAATAAGAAAAGTTTTGGAATGAGATTAATAAGTTGAGGAAGCCTAGAGAACAAATGGATTTGACAGTTAAAAATAGGAGAGGAGAGTTATTAAATGGAGAGTTAGAGGTATCGGGAAGATGGAGAGAATATTTTGAGGATTTGTTAAATGTTGATGAAGACAGGAAGCTGTGATTTCGTGTGTAGGGCAAGGAGGAATAACATCTTGTAGGAGTGTGGAAGAGCCAGTTGTGGGTGTAGGGAAGTTCGTGAGGCAGTGGTAGAATGAAAGGGGTAAGGCAGCTGGGATTGATGGGATAAAGATAGAAATGTTAAAAGCAGGTGGGGATATAATTTTGGAGTGGTTGGTGCTATTATTTAATAAATGTATGGAAGAGGGTAAGGTACCTAGGGATTGGCAGAGAGCGTGTATTGTTCCTTTGTATAAAGGCAAAGGGGACAAAAGAGAGTGCAAAAATTATAGGGGAATAAGTCTGTTGAGTGTACCTGGTAAAGTGTATGGTAGAGTTATTATTGAAAGAATTAAGAGTAAACAGAAAGCAGGATAGCAGATGAACAAGGGGCTTTAGGAAAGGTAGGGGGTGTGTAGACCAAGTGTTTACAGTGAAACATATAGGTGAACAGTATTTGGATAAGGGTAAAGATGTTTTTGTGGCATTTATGGATTTGGAAAAGGCGTATGATAGGGTAGATAGGGGGCAATGTGGCAGATGTTGCAGGTGTATGGAATAGGAGGAAGGTTACTGAAAGCAGTGAAGAGTTTTTATGAGGATAGTGAGGCTCAGGTTAGAGTGTGTAGGAGGGACGGGGACTATTTCCCAGTAAAAGTGGGCCTTAGACAAGGATGTGTGATGTCACCGTGGTTGTTCAATATATTTATAGATGGGGTTGTAAGAGAAGTGAATGCGAGGGTCTTGGCAAGAGGTGTTGGGCTAAAAGATAAAGAAGCAAATACAAAGTGGGAGTTGTCACAGGTGCTTTTTGCTGATGACACTGTGCTTTGGGAGAGTCTGAAGAGAAGCTGCAGAGGTTGGTGGATGAATGTGGTAGGGTGTGTAAAAGAAGAAAATTGAAAGTGAATATAGGAAAGAGTAAGGTGATGAGGATAACAAAAGAATAGGTGACGAAAGATTGGATATCAGATTGGAGGGAGAGAGTATGGAGGAGGTGAATGTATTCAGATATTTGGGAGTGGACATGTCGGCGGATGGGTCTATGAAGGATGAGGTGAATCATAGAATTGATGAGGGGAAAAGGGTGAGTGGAGCACTTCGAGTCTGTGGAGACAAAGAACCTTGTCCATGGAAGTAAAGAGGGGAATGTATGAGAGTATAGTTATACCAACGCTCTTATATGGGTGTGAAGCATGGGTGATGAATGTTGCAACGAGGAGAAGGCTGGAGGCAGTGGAGATGTCATGTCTGAGGTCAATGTGTGGTGTGAATATAATGCAGAGAATTCGGAGTTTGGAAATTAGGAGGAGGTGCGGATTACCAAAACGATTGTCCAGAGAGCTGAGGAGGGTTGTTGAGGTGGTTTGGACATGTAGAGAGAATGGAACGAGACAGAGTGACTTCGAGAGTGTATAAATCTGTAGTGGAGGGAAAGCGGGGTAGGGGTCGGCCTAGGAAAGGTTGGAGGGAGGGGGTAAAGGAAGTTTTGTGTGCGAGGGCTTGGACTTCCAGCAAGCATGTGTGAGCGTATTTGATAGGAGTGAATGGAGGCATATGGTTTTTAATACTTGACGTGCTGTTGGAGTGTGAGCAAAGTAACATTTATGAAGGATTCAGGAAACCGGCAGGCCGGACTTGAGTTCTGAGATGGGAAGTACAGTGCCGGCACTCTGAAGGAGGGGTGTTAATGTTGCAGTTTTATAACTGTAGTGTAAAGCACCCTTCTGGCAAGACAGTGATGGAGTGAATGATGATGAAAGTTTTTCTTTTTCGGGCCACCCTGCCTTGGTGGGAATCGGCCGATGTGTTAATAAAAAAATATATATATATATAATACTGCGACTAGCCGAGGATTCGAACCCATGTCGTTTTTTCCCACCTCATGATGAGCGAAAATCACACATGACGCTCTAACCCACAGGACCACGCGATCCCACAAGAATCAAGCACCCAGCAGAGCTAGGTGTTTTACACTAATTTAAAGTACTGCTCGTTGAGGCTAGTATACCAAAGGGGATTAGAATGAAATTAGCTCAGAGGCTCCCACACCACCGTATGTTCCCAGATTACGGTAAAACACCTGGCTCTGCTGGGTGCGTAATTCTTGTAGGATTTGATGGTTCTGTGGGTTAGAGCGTCATGTTGTTTTCGCTCACCATGAGGCGGGCCAAAACAACATGGGTTCTAGTCCTTGGCTGTTAGGCAGTGCTGACAGATGCGAGTTAGAGACGATGAAAGCTGGTCTGAACATCTAGATAGCAATCTTGGTCTCACCTTATCTGGGCTCACAGCCTTTTTTTGGACCTGCTTTTTTGAAGATACACTTCGTCCTATCTTGTAACCTCTGATAACATTGACACAGTTCTTGCGGCTGGCAATGAAGTTTCCCGTATTGGATGAGAAAGATTCATCTTGACAGGAAAGTGTTGAGCAAAGAGGTCAAGTTGTTCCTGACTCCTAGTTCAGATGTTCCCATCCTACCAATTTTGAGGTGGAAATATCAGAACAACTTTGTCGGTCTTTGAACAAGGACCACCAGGTTTTTGGAGCTCAAGCTACCTGATACTAGTTTTCTTTTTTTTGTTTGCCTCCCATCTAGAGATGGCCCACTTGTTTACTCCTTCCATTTTACCCCTGTAGGTTCCTGTTACAGATAGTGGGATGCCTCTTATACTTTCTCCAAACCTTGTTCTTAGTAGTACAGACCTATCGACAACGAAAGTAGAAACAAGGATGATATAAAAGCTTCGCCATGTACTGCCAGTGAGGGATGTATTTGTGTTGGAGATTATGGATGTTTTCAGTGAAGGAATTCACTTGGTTATCAACATCACCTTAAAGAAGAGCATTCCAACAGGAGGCGGCAAGCTTTGAGCAAAGGGCTGGCCATTTTTCCCTTTCCCACAGCTAGGTTGTGCGTGTAGAATCTTCACCTCGTTCTTTTGGACGATTTAGCGTCTTAAAGTCAGCCTTATGGTCAGCTGATCCAACATACCCAGAGGATTGGCAAGTGACAATGTCTTAAGACAGATCACTCACTCTTGGGTCGAGGGAGGAGCAATCCCTCTGAATAAGATGTTGGCTGAGGTCACCAATAATTATAATATTTAGACATTATACATTGCACACTAGTACAGAGGTACTAGTGTTTATGCATAGCTTGAAGAACATTTCAAGGTGAATAGGAATGACAATATCAATGAACCGGGCAAGTACACTTTTAGAAAAGCACATTCCAGCGCCTCGTCCTTGTCCTTGCCTGTCTCCTCTCATCTATGAAGTGTAGCCAGCGATTCTAGTACATTTTTCTGGATCCGTCGTCCAAAAATGTTTCAACGACGGTGATTATGTCAGGACATTGAGTGCTTACCAAACTGATTCTGTCCATCAAGTTCTTTTTTGCTAAGAAATGTTCTTCTTGATGTCCCTCTTGTAACAGCAATTGCACCTGATGTCTTTCGAGCAGTGTCAGTGGTGTGCCCCCTCCATTGACTGCAGGAGCATTGTCTAGGTGCCTGGGAGGGTGATCTACTTCTTGCACCTCTTGTATTTCCTTGCTGATTCAGTAGCTTATTTCTCTGTAGGTTCTGTTGCTGGTGAGTCCGATGATTATGTACCTGGTGAGCGTTTTCCTGTGATAACGTTGATGGAAGGTGAAACTCCTGTGGGTGTCTACCTCTTTCTCTTCCTCGCCCTAGTTCCAGCTCTACCAGTTATATTCCTGTTCGTGCTTTGGCCCAGCACTTGTTCAGGTGCAGTGTTAGTCACCTGATTATTAACAGCACCCATCTCAGGTGGAGAGAAACCTTATTCGGCATTTTTAGATGGAGTACTGTTGCCAGGTGTACCAGCAGGTGTTAGAGCAGTGATGGCAGATGTACTGTCAGGTGTAGGAGGAGAGCTGACTGATCCAAGGCTTGTTTCGTTGCTGGGTAAAGGATCTGTTCCCTTTATGGTGGCCAAAGAAGTTGCATTAGAATTTTCTGTATGGTGTTTTGAGCTCCCTCTGCGTCTCTCTCTCTCTTTAAACAGGGTTTTGCAAGGTTAGGTTTAGGGTTCTAACTATATTTACAGGATAAGAGTTACATCAGCAAATTTAAAACCCTTTTTATTTTAAGAGATACAGAGATATGAACAGGATGAAGTTGGAGCCATTTATGGGCCAGCAAATTCATTTGGTCATCTGACTTTATTTCTGTGTGGTGTACGGACATGTTCCAGACATGAATCATCCTAGGAATAAATGATCTCAGATAAGTAATGTTCTGGAGAGTGTAGTTGCTGTTTGCTGCCCGTCTTGCTGTGCGGTAGCTCACTTCTTGCTGTCCTGGGAGTGGAGTCAAGCGTGGTACCTTGACAATATTGGCCTTGTTCATAACAGTAAGATCACCCACATCCCTCCTGTGTTGAAGAATGTGATGAAATGACAGATCTGTCCAGGCTGGGACCAGGCGAGAGATAATGCTTCTTGCTTCTTTTCCCCCTCTTTCTCTCTTTTTCTCTGTCTCTGTCTGTCTCGTCTGTCTGTCTGTCTGTCTGTCTGTCTGTCTGTCTGTCTGTCTGTCTGTCTCTCTCTCTCTCTCTCTGTCTCTCTCTCTCTCTCTCTCTCTCTCTCTCTCTCTCTCTCTCTCTCTCTCTCTCTCTCTCTCTCTCTCTCATTCTTTGTCGAGTTGTCCCCTTCTGTTTATACTTCTTACATCTTCTTATAGTTGCTGATCCTCATTACTCTTCCACTTTACAAAAGACTTAGGTGTTGGAGAGGGTAGGGTGGTGTTGAGGTTGTTGGGGTGGTGTTGAGGTTGTTGGGGTGGTATTGAGGTTGTTGGGGTGGTATTGAGGTTGTTGGGGAGGTGTTGAGGTTGTTGGGGTGGTGTTGAGGTTGTTGGGGTGGTGTTGAGGTTGTTGGGGTGGTATTGAGGTTGTTGGGGTGGTGTTGAGGTTGTTGGGGTGGTGTTGAGGTTGTTGGGGTGGTGTTGAGGTTGTTGGGGTGGTGTTGAGGTTGTTGGGGTGTTGTTGAGGTTGTTGGGGTGGTATTGAGGTTGTTGGGGAGGTGTTGAGGTTGTTTGGGAGGGGTTGAGGTTGTTGGGATGGTATTGAGGTTGTTGGGGTGGTGCTGAGGTTATTGGGGTGGTGCTGAGGTTATTGGGGTGGTGTTGAAGTTGTTGGGGTGGTGTTGAGGTTGTTGGGGTGATGTTGAGGTTGTTGGGGTGGTGTTGAGGTTATTGGGGTGGTGTTGATGTTGTTGGGGTGGTGTTGAGGTTGTTTGGGTGGTGTTGAGGTTGTTGGGGTGGTGCTGTGGTTGTTGGGGTGGTGTTGAGGTTGTTGGGGTGGTGTTGAGATTGTTGGGGTGGTGTTGAGGTTGTTGGGGTGGTGTTGAGGTTGTTGGGGTGGTGTTGAGGTTGTTGGGGTGGTGTTGAGGTTGTTGGGGTGGTGTTGAGGTTGTTGGGGTGGTGTTGAGGTTGTTGGGGTGGTGTTGAAGTTGTTGAGGTGGTGTTTACCTTTTAATGAAAGGGAATTCTTGGATCAGTAAAACAGGGTCGGCTATCATTTAAAGGCATCTGATTCATTTCCTCAAAGAATCAAGTTGCATATTTTACTGTGCCACACTGAGTGTTCTAATTGCATAATCCTTTATCTTCACTTCATTGTCTCGAAATAAACCAATTGCTGATTATCTTCAACAAAATGATGATCTGGTTGGGAACATTATAGTGTAGAAATACAGTAAACTTCGACCACAACTTAATAGACCATGATCAGCAGTACACTCTTAACCAAGAGGGTATGTTCAACAGTTTTAACTTTATCAACAAAGACATCAACTGGGAGCTGGGGAAAACAATATGATAAGCGATAACTTTAACTAGTATACCGAGAAGAAGATCTCAGTGGTACTAGAAGTATGTTGCAGACATATATCATTACGAAGAAGGTGCAGGTTAGGACTGGAAAGGGGCGTGCCCTTTGTAGGAGAAAACGGCGATTAACACAGCTTCTTACAAATGGTGGACTCTCTGAACAACGAAAAGTAACACTGACAATATAATTAAGAAACGTTAATCTCAAATTGAATACACCATACATAGTCCAGGAGAGATAGAGGGAGCTAAAACTTATTAGTGAAATTGAGAGAAATCCTAAATACTTCTTCTCATATGCAAAGTCAAGGTCAAATACAGCATCTAGTATTGGGCGTTTCACCAGAGAAGATTGGACATACACTGATTACAAGAAAGAAATGAGTGAAATACTTAAGTTCCAATATAAAACACAAAATGCTGCAGACATCTCCCTGATATAACTCTGACCCTACTTGACTTCGAAGAAGCATTAATTGCATACCCCTGCACTCCACTTAAGACCCTCACCCGTGGAATTCAAAATCCATCAAGAACTGCAAGAAACTCTTTATTATGTCTATTAAATATTCCAATAAGAAAAAGTTAAGACAATCCACAATCATTATAAACCTCTGGTATCGCCCCACTTCACAAAGGCAGTACAAAGCAATGACAAAAACTACCGACCAATTATAAGAATCTTTAATGGTTTTGAAGAATCAAGATAACCAATCACATCACCTGGAATCGCAGCAGTTGTACAAGCAAGGTGTGAGGCAAAAGCTGGTAAATTTGGTTAATGTTGTTTCAGACTCCGAAAGACTGTTAGTTTCTGTTCCGTGTAGTTAAATACCTGGTGTGCTGGGGTTGGCACCACTCTGGCTGGACTGGGCCACTCTGGTGTGGCTAGTTGAGGATCACCCACTGTGGCTGGGAGTTGAGATCACCACCTGGTGACTGAGTTGATCACTCACTTGGGTGCTGGGAGTTGGAGTGATCACTCCATCTGGTGTGGCTGGGAGTTGGAGTGATCACCTCCACTCTGGAGTGGCTGGGAGTTGGAGTGCACCTCCACTCTGGTGTGGCTGGGAGTTGGAGTGATCACCTCCACTCTGGTGTGGCTGGGAGTTGGAGTGATCACCTCCACTCTGAGTGCTGGGGTTGAGGCACACCTGGGCTGGGAGTGATCACCTCCACTCTGGTGTGGCTGGGAGTTGGAGTGATCACCTCCACTCTGGTGTGGCTGGGAGTTGGAGTGATCACCTCCACTCTGGTGTGACTGGGAGTTGGAGTGACACCTCCACTCTGGTGTGACTGGGAGTTGGAGTGATCACCTCCACTCTGGTGCTGGGAGTTGGGTGCGACCTCCACTCTGGGTGCTGGAGTTGGAGTGCACCTCCACTCTGGTGTGACTGGGAGTTGGAGTGCACCTCCACTCTGGTGTGACTGGGAGTTGGAGTGCACCTCCACTCTGGTGTGACTGGGAGTTGGAGTGCACCTCCACTCTGGTGTGACTAGTTGAGTGCACCATGTCTGGGAGTGATCACCTCCATCTGGTGGCTGGAGTGAGTGATCACCTCCACTCTGGTGTGGCTCGGAGTTGGAGTGATCCCCTCCACTCTTCTGATCAGGTAAGGTGAACTACCAGTAAAAGTTTGATTTATTTTGTATTTAACCTGGTTTGACTTTCTTCAGTGTTATACTCTAATAACCATCTTGTAACCAGTAATTTCCCCGTCATTACCAGCTCGGCGACGGGACTTAGTGGGATATATCAATTCCTTATCTCTCCATTGCGATCCGAAGTGAGTTTCTGCGAACCAGAAATGACAGAAGATTTTTCCATCTATACATAAAATCAAACTAATACCGTCTATCATGGATAAAAACATCATATCATCATTACATATGAAGAACACATTTGAACTGAAGATGGTAATTTTTATGATGTTTAATTAAATACTTATATTTTACCATTATTATTATTATTCCTTAGTAAGTTATCTATTTCTTTTTCCATTCTTGTGATCAGGAGGAAGGCGTCCCCCTGACACCAGGTCAACATGGGTTCTGATCTGGTAGTTCCTGCCTTTCCCAACTGCTGGACCATTACGATATGGTATTGGACGCTCTTGAAAACAAACAAAATGCAGATATATCGGTGACTTAGCAGAAGCGTCTGTTAAGTGCGACTATGGGGTAATTACTCACAAAAGGAGTGCAAATGAAATTACTAGGATGGTTGACAGATGGATTTTTTAACTTCCTTACAAATAGATCAAAATGAGTAAGTACTAATAAACGTTGTAAATCAGACATGGTACTCTCCACACTTCTCTTCCACATTCTTATTTCTGACATAGACAAGGACATCAATCATAGCACTGTATCATCCTTTGTAGTCGATACTAGAATCTGTATGAAAGTGGCATCCATAGAAGACACAGCGAGTCTCCAAGCTGATATAAACCAAGTCTTCCATGGGCCATTGACAACAATATGATGTTCACGGAGGACAAATTTCAGTTATTACGCCATTTAAGAATGGAGGAAATAAAAACAAGATCAGAGAACAATGCAAACTCAAAACACTCAATAGAACGTAAGTTGAAGGAAGGTTTGGTTGGCATTGTCGAAAGTTACTACTATGCA
Source organism: Cherax destructor (assembly GCA_009830355.1). Lineage (NCBI taxonomy): Eukaryota > Metazoa > Arthropoda > Malacostraca > Decapoda > Parastacidae > Cherax > Cherax destructor. Next base: position 41,148 of record WNWK01007658.1, on the reverse strand, counting down.
CAGCATATTTCTTTTTCCAAATATTCTCCATTAAGATTTGATAAAGTCTGGTGTTCAAGCGGATTCAAGTTTGTTTTTCATCCATACCAAGGTTAAGGTGCTCTGGGAAATATGATATTTTTGCCAGCCAGTGTTAGACAATGGGATTGGGGATTTTCCCTGGACTGGTACAACATTAGTTAGTAAATTTATTCAGGTATACACAAATACAGTTACATAGATTAGCATACATAGCCGCATATGTGTAGAGAACCTAGGATAACCCAAAAAAAAGGCAGATAGTGACTTATTTCCATTGGAGTTTTCCCTAGTCAAGTAAGACATTGTAAGTAAGAAGTCAAGTAAGATGTCTTATGCAAGACGTTAGGAGACGAGGTTCAGGTGACAGTGTAAGACAAGAGAGGGGGAGTCCCTTGCCTATGTAGTACACAGTAAAGGGAACCTATCAGTGTAAGACACTGGGGTTCCTCTGCCCAAGTAAAACACTGAGGCTCCTTTCTCATGTAAGTCACTGGAGGCTTTACTACGCACGTACGACACTAGGGACTCAACTGTCTGTATAAGACTCAACGAGCTTCCCTGCAGGCGGAAGACACCATGATATCCCTGCCCATGTCAGACACAATTGTGAGGGACGGGTTCTATAGCCCCGGTAAACCTGAGCTCCACTGCTCATGTACAGTAGGGATCCACTGCTCATGTACACTAGGGCTCCACTGCTCGTGTACACTAGGGCTCCAGTGCTAGTGTACACAAGGGCTCCAGTGCTCGTGTACACTAGGGCTCCAGTGCTCGTATACACTAGGGCTCCAGTGCTCTTGTACACTAGGGCTCCAGTGCTCGTGTACAATAGGGCTCCAGTGCTCGTGTACACTAGGTTCCAGTGCTCGTGTACACTAGGGCTCCAGTGCTCGTGTACACTAGGGCTCCAGTGCTCGTGTACACTAGGGCTCCAGTGCTCGTGTACACTAGGGCTCCAGTGCTCGTGTAAACTAGGGCTTCAGTGCTCGTGTACACTAGGGCTCCAGTGCTCGTGTACACTAGGGCTCCAGTGCTTGTGTACACTAGGGCTCCAGTGCTCGTGTACACTAGGGATCCAGTGCTCGTGTACACTAGGGCTCCAGTGCTCGTGTACACTAGGGTTCCAGTGCTCGTGTACACTAGGGCTCCAGTGCTCGTGTACACTAGGCTATAGTGCTCGTGTACACTAGGGCTCCAGTGCTCGTGTACACTAGGGCTCCAGTGCTCGTGTACACTAGGGCTCCAATGCTCGTGTACACTAAGGCTCCAGTGCCTTTGTACACAAGGGCTCCAGTGCTCGTGTACACTAGGGCTCCAGTGCTCGTGTACACTTGGGCTCTAGTGCTCGTGTACACTAGGGCTCCAGTGCTCGTGTACACTAGGGTTCCAGTGCTCGTGTACACTAGGGCACCAGTGCTCGTGTACACTAGGGCTCCAGTGCTCGTGTACACTAGGGTTCCAGTGCTCGTGTACACGAGGGCTCCAGTGCTCGTGTTCACTAGGGCACCAGTGCTCGTGTACACTAGGGTTCCAGTGCTCGTGTACACTAGAAATCCAGTGCTCGTGTATACAAGGGTTCCAGTGCTCGTGTACACTAGGGATCCAGTGCTCGTGTACACTAGGACTCCAATGCTCGTGTACACTAGGGCTCCAGTGCTTTTGTACACTAGGGCTCCAGTGCTCGTGTGCACTAGGGCTCCAGTGCTCGTGTACACTAGGGCTCCAATGCTCGTGTACACTAAGGCTCCAGTGCTCGTGTACACTAGGGCTCCAGTGCTCGTGTACACTAGGGCTCCAGTGCTCGTGTACACTAGGGCTCCAGTGCTCGTGTACACTAGGGCTCCAGTGCTCGTGTACACTAGGGCTCCAGTGCTCGTGTACACTAGGGATCCAGTGCTCGTGTACACTAGGGCTCCAATGCTCGTGTACACTAGGGCTCCAATGCTCGTGTAAATCACATGCGACTCTCTTGTTCGTGTAAGACACTGGGGAGGCAGGGTTGGGGAGCAGAGCTGGGGAGGCAGTGTTGGGGAGGCAGTGTTGGGAGGCAGGGTTGGGAGGCAGGGTTGGGGAGGCAGGATTGGGGAGTCAGGGTTGGGGAGGCAGGGTTGAGGAGGCAGGGTTGAGGAGGCAGGGGTTGGGGAGGCAGGGTTGGGGAGGCAGGGTTGTGGAGGCAGGGTTGGGGAGGCAGGATTGGGAGGCAGGGTTGGGGAGGCAGGGTTGGGGAGGCAGGGTTGTGGAGGCAGGGTTGGGGAGGCAGGGTTGGGGAGGCAGGGTTGAGGAGGCAGGGTTGGGAGGCAGGGTTGGGGAGGCAGGGTTGAGGAGGCAGGGTTGGGAGGCAGGGTTGAGGAGGCAGGGTTGGGGAGGCAGGGTTGGTGAGGCAGGGTTGGGGAGCAGGGTTGGGGAGGCAGGGTTGGGGAGGCAGGGTTGGGGAGGCAGGGTTGGGGAGGCAGGGTTGGGGAGGCAGGGTTGAGGAGGCAGGGTTGAGGAGGCAGGGTTGGGGAGGCAGGGTTGGGGAGGCAGGGTTGTGGAGGCAGGGTTGGGGAGGCAGGGTTGGGGACCCATGGTTGGGGAGGCAGGGTTGGGGACCCATGGTTGTGGAGGCAGGGTTGATGAGGCAGGGTTGGGAGGCAGGGTTGGGGAGGCAGGGTTGTGGAGGCAGGGTTGGGGAGGCAGGGTTGGGGACCCATGGTTGGGGAGGCAGTGTTGGGGAGGCAGGGTTGAGGAGGCAGGGTTGATGAGGCAGGGTTGAGGAGGCAGGGTTGAGGAGGCAGGGTTGGGGAGGCAGGGTTGGGGACCCATGGTTGGAGAGGCAGGGTTGATGAGGCAGGGCTGGGGAGCAGGGTTGGGGGCAGGGAGAGATGGAGTCAGGGAGGGTCGTCCAGATCTAACTTCCGTCAGGACAATTTGTAATGCAAAGTGTGAAATAAAAAGAGAAGGTGTTGTTGTTTTATGTAAATGTCATTATCAGCTGTTATCTGTGTTGTCTCTCTCTCCTCTACCCTCCTTCTCCTCTTCTCACCTTCATTTGTTCCATTCACTATTCTTTTTCTTCACTTCCGTCTCTGTACTTTCTCTCCTACTCTCTTCCCCACTCTCTCCCCCACTCTCTCCCCCACTACTAGTACTCAATACATTAGAATTCTCCCTTCCTTCAATTGTGTTATATAGTTTTCCATCTGTCCACATCCCCACTTTCTTCTTTCATTCCTAATTATGCCCTTCCTTCAGTGTTCCATGCTCCTCCCATTCCTTCCATTTTCTTTATTATTATTCCCTCTCACCCCTTTGCCTCCTCACACTCTATCTCACCTACATGCCTCTCTCTCTCTCTCGCTCTCACCTACATGCCTCTCTCTCTCTCTCGCTCTCACCTACATGCCTCTCTCTCACATGCCTCTCTCTCTCATCTACATGCCTCTCTCTCTCTCTCTCTCTCTCTCTCACCTACATGCCTCTCTCTAACCTACATGCCTCTCTCTCTCTCTCACCTACATGCCTCTCTCTCTCACCTACATGCCTCTCTCTCTCACCTACATGCCTCTCTCTCACCTACATGCCTCTCTCTCTCTCACCTACATCTCCTCTCTCTCTCTCTCTCTCTCACCTACATGCCTCTCTCTCTCTCTACACCTACTGCTCTCTCTCTCCTCTCACCTACATGCCTCATACCTCTTCTCTCTAGAACTCCCTCTAACTAGCCATTTAGCCTATCTTCTTAAACTTGTTATTCTTCCTTGCTTGTATTTCCTGCGTCTTCTATCATCGCTGTTGAATCTCGTCTGAGGATCCACAAAGTTTATAACAGCCATTGAAAGATATTTATCTTAAAAAAAAAAAAAGTGTTTTATTGCTTACTTATAATAAAAGTTTCATGCATATTGAAAATTAATCAAATTCACTTACATAACAACATTTGCAATGAATGACCCAGATATTTGCAACATCCGGACATAACTAGTGACATAAATAGATGAACGACAAATAACTTATTATTTTTGTCAAGGATATTTTAAGCTCTATTCTTAATTTTATTTCAACATATCATATAAATTTAATTTATAAAAGCATATTTTTGAAGAACATTTCGAAATATTATTGTTTGTTTGTTTTTTTGTCTTAAAATAAATTGCAATAAATTTTTAGTTAAAAATAAAGTCATAATATTTACAAACCTGTAATTTACTCTGTTTCAAAAGTCATGACATAACTTATCTCCCTCATGATCGTTCCTGTCTCCCAGCCTCTGCTACCTAACAGCCTCACTCTACCTCCCAGTCTCTGCTACCTAACAAAGTTCTACCTCCCAGTCTCTGCTACCTAACAAAGTCTCCTACCTCCCAGCCTCTGCTACCTAACAGCCTCACCTACCTCCCAGCTCTCCTACCTAACAAAGTCTCCTACCTCCCAGCTCTGCTACCAAACAGCCTCACCTATCTCCCAGTCTCTGCTACCTAACAGCCTCACCTACATCCCAGTCTCTGTTACCTAAGAAAGTCTCCTACCTCCCAGTCTCTGCTACCAAACAGCCTCACCTACCTCCCAGTCTCTGCTACCTAACAGCTCACCTACCTCCCAGTCTCTGCTACCTAACAAAGTCTCCTACATCCCGGCCTTTGCTACCTAACAAAGTCTCCTACCTCCCGGCCTCTGCTACCTAACAAAGTCTCCTACCTCCAGCCTCTGCTACCTAACAAAGTCTCCTACCTCCCAGCCTCTGCTACCTAACAAAGTCTCCTACCTCCCAGCCTCTGCTACCTAATAGCCTCTCCTTCCTCCCAGCCTCTGCTACCTAACAAAGTCTCCTACCTCCTAGCCTCTGCTACCTAACAAAGTCTCCTACCTCCCGGCCTCTGCTATCTAACTAAGTCTCCTACCTCCCGGCCTCTGCTACCTAACAAAGTCTCCTACCTCCCAGCCTCTGCTACCTAACAAAGTCTCCTACCTCCCAGCCTCTGCTACCTAATAGCCTCTCCTTCCTCCCAGCCTCTGCTACCTAACAAAGTCTCCTACCTCCTAGCCTCTGCTACCTAACAAGTCTCCTACCTCCGGCCTCTGCATCTAACAGTCTCCTACCTCCGCCTCTCTACTAACAAAGTCTCTACCTCCCAGCCTCTGCTACCTAACAAAGTCTCCTACCTCCCAGCCTCTGCTACCTAATAGCCTCTCCTTCCTCCCAGCCTCTGCTACCTAACAAAGTCTCCTACCTCCTAGCCTCTGCTACCTAACAAAGTCTCCTACCTCCCGGCCTCTGCTATCTAACAAAGTCTCCTACCTCCCGCCTCTGCTACCTAAAAAGTCTCCTACCCAGCCTCTGCTACCTAACAAAGTCTCCTACCTCCAGCCTCTGCTACCTAACAAAGTCTCTACCTCCGGCCCTGCTCTAACGTCTCCTACCTCCCGGCCTCTGCTACCTAACAAAGTCTCCTACCTCCCAGCCTCTGCTACCTAGCAAAGTCTCCTACCTCCCAGCCTCTGCTACCTAACAGCCTCCTACCTCCAGTCTCTGCTACTAACAAAGTCTCCTACCTCCCAGCCTCTGCTACCTACAAGTCTCACCTCCAGCCTCTGCTACCACTCCCACCTCAGCCTCTGCTACCTAACAAGTCTCCTACCTCCCGCCTCTGCTACCTACAAGCTCCTACCTCCCGCCTCTGCTACCTAACAAAGTCTCCTACCTCCCAGCCTCTGCTACCTAGCAAAGTCTCCTACCTCCCAGCCTCTGCTACCTAACAGCCTCTCCTACCTCTCAGTCTCTGCTACTTAACAAAGTCTCCTACCTCCCAGCCTCTGCTACCTAACAACCTCTCCTTCCTCCCAGCCTCTGCTACCTAACAGTCTTCTACCACCCAGCCTCCGCTACCTAACAAGTCTCCTACCTCCAGCCTCTGCTACCTAACAAAGTCTCCTACCTCCCGGCCTCTGCTACCTAACAAGTCTCCTACCTCCCAGCCTCTGCTACCTAACAAAGTCTCCTACCTCCCGCCTCTGCTACCTAACAAAGTCTCCTACCTCCTAGCCTCTCTACCTAACAAGTCTCCTACCTCCAGCCTCTGCTACCTACAAGTCTCCTACCTCCTAGCCTCTGCTACCTAACAAGTCTCCTACCTCCCAGCCTCTGCTACCTAACAAAGTCTCCTACCTCCCAGCCTCTGCTACCTAACAAAGTCTCCTACCTCCTAGCCTCTGCTACCTAACAAGTCTCCTACCTCCCAGCCTCTGCTACCTAGCAAGTCTCCTACCTCCCAGCCTCTGCTACCTACAGCCTCTCCTGCCTCCCAGTCTCTGCTACCTCAACAGCCTCCTTCCTCCCAGCCTCTGCTACCTAACAGTCTTCTACCTCCCAGCTCTGCTACCTCCCAGCCTCTGCTACCTCCCAGCTTCTGCTACCTCCCAGCCTCTCCTACCTCTCAGCCTCTGTAACCTTCCAGCCTCTTCTACCTCCCAACCTCTGCTATCTCCCAGTCTCTCCTACCCCCAACCTTTCCTACTTCACAGCCTCTCGTATTCAGTGTCTTCTCTCATATCTTGGTGAAACAGGTAAATTTCTGGAAACCAGAATAGTCCAACATAAATACTGAATCAGGACAGGACAGGAGTCGAACACCAAGTTAGTTCCTGTAATCACCCACAGGGGTGGGATGCTGCCCAGATTATTGTACCAAACTGTTCTGCCATGGAAAGAAACATAATTGAATCTATCTTGAAACATGACAGGAATACAGTATATAACTCAAATTATGGGTTATATAAGCTCGATAGCTATTTAGTAGTCTATTGTACACAACTTTAAACAACAATGCTATACAAAATCACTGGATTGCTCATTATGCCAGGTGGTTTCATTATGGATTTGTGGCACTCGACCTGTGTCTCCGCACCAAAACTTAATGCTACGTCTGTTGTGAATGGTTATATAACGCGTTTAGCTGTTACTGTTTCATACATTGACAAGTACACATTATTAAGGGATAACAAAGGTAGTGGTGTTAAAAGATATTAGAAGCAGAAGTTTGGATCATATAAGTATTATGGGAATGGTATAGAAGATTCCCAAGTAAGACATATTAACTGACACTGTAAAGGATAGTAGTCAATATTTAGGAAGAGATACTTCTAAGTACCCCTGGGAACCAAGTAAGACATATTAACCGACACTGAGAAGGATAGTAGTCAATATTTAGGAAGAGATACTTCTAAGTACCCTGGGAACCAAGTAAGGCATATTAACCGACACTGAGAAGGATAGTAGTCAATATTTAGAAGAGATACTTCTGAGTACCCTGGGAACCAAGTAAGGCATATTAACCGACACTGAGAAGGATAGTAGTCAATATTTAGGAAGAGATACTTCTGAGTACCCCTGGGAACCAAGTAAGGCATATTAACCGACACTGAGAAGGATAGTAGTCAATATTTAGGAAGAGATACTTCTGAGTACCCCTGGGAACCAAGTAAGGCATATTAACCGACACTGAGAAGGATAGTAGTCAATATTTAGGAAGAGATACTTCTAAGTACCCCTGGGAACCAAGTAAGGCATATTAACCGACACTGAGAAGGATAGTAGTCAATATTTAGGAAGAGATACTTCTGAGTACCCCTGGGAACAATCGAGTACCCCAGAGAAGGACATTTAAACGAACAAAGAGCACATTCATTCCCTTTCATTTATTAATTAAAAGGTTACACAGAATAATAGCAATCAGTATATAATATCCAATGAGAAACTAATTTTCTCAAGTCACATGACCTGTTCTAAGCTGCTAGGAAAAGCTTGGGACTGGCTATTATATCTTCTAATTTCATAATACATGACATCTCAAAAACCCTCCTACCCCATATGGGAAGGAGGTGGATGGTTGTGGTGTGGGGGTTGGCACCGACCGTTGGTCCACATTCAGATAGAAGTTGCGGCAGGTGACAGACCGTACTGCGCTACTCTGAGAAAACTTCCCCTGCTTCTGTTTCTACCTTGCAACATTGCACAGCTCCTGATGACACACTGAGAAGTGTGAAAGTACTTGAGCTAAAGATTTCCACCCTTTAGCTTGTCTTGCATAGTTAAGATAGTCTGTCTGCGATTGTTTGAATATATATATATATATATATATATATATATATATATATATATATATATATATATATATATATATAGGCGGGGTAGGGAAAAGAAAGGTTAGAGGGAGGGGGTAAAGGAGGTTTTGTGTGCGAGGGGCTTGGACTTCCAGCAAGCATGTGTGAGCGTATTTGATAGGAGTGAATGGAGACAAATGTTTTTTAATACTTGACGTGCTGTTGGAGTGTGAGCAAAGTAACATTTATGAAGGGATTTAGGGAAACCGGCAGGCCGGACTTGAGTCCTGGAGATGGGAAGTACAGTGTCTGCACTCTGAAGGAGGGGTGTTAATGTTGCAGTTTTATAACTGTAGTGTAAAGCACCCCTCTGGCAAGACAGTGATGGAGTGAATGATGATGAAAGTTTTTCTTTTTTGGGCCACCCTGCCTTGGTGGGAATCGGCCGATGTGCTAATAAAAAATAAATATATGTATAGATATATATATATATATATTTATATATATATATAAATATATATATATATATATATATATATATATATATATATATATATATATATATATATATATATATATATATATATATATATATATATATATATATGTCAGCTGATTAGGTAAAACTTGCGATTTTGGCTTAAATAGCAACGCTCACCTTGCCATATAAGACAAGTGAAAATTTTGTATGCAATAATTTCGTCAAAATCATTCTGAACATAACGAAAAAATATATTTCATTGTGTTTGTTTATTATTAAAATAATGTTAACGTATCTAAAATATATTTAGTTGGGTTAGGCTAAATTAAATTGGCTTGTTGTAATAAGGTTAGGTAGGTTTTCAAAGTTTCTCTTGGTACAAAATTATAAATTCTTACATTAACATGAATGAAAAAATATATCTTTAAACGTATAAGAGAAAATTTTAGAAAGGACTTAATTTTAGATGAGTTCTTGCTAATTGACCAGTTTTACCTAATCGGCACGACATATATATATATATATATATATATATATATATATATATATATATATATATATATATATATATATATAATATATATATATATATATATACCCAACTAAATATATTTTAGATACTTTTACAATAATTTAATAATAAACAAACACAATGAAATATATTTTTTTCGTTAGGTTCCGAATGATTTTTGCGAAATTATTGCATACACAAATTTCCGCTTGTCTTATATGGCAAGAAGACCGTTGCTATTTAAGTCAAAATCGTAAGTTTTACCTAATCGGCCATCCAGAGGGGAAACGCATGCTGCATACTTGGCTCGCGTCCGGCTTCGGAGGAACTGGAGGAGATTCATAATCTTTGACATATTGTACCATTGTATTCATGTTTGTGTTTTCTATAAATGTATTCTGTCTATTAATAAAGCATTTATATGCATGTATGTGTGTATATAGGATGGGGTGGTAGGAGAAGTGGAATATTCAAATGGCTTCAGAAAGAAATCCAAATATTCTTCCTTGAAGCCTTTTATCCACTTCTCCGAGGCATGGGTCCCACAATTTGCACTAGAGGGGGACCCCATCCTATTAAAAAAAAAAAAAAAAAAAAAAAAAAAAAAATAAATATATATATATATATATATATATATATATATATATATATATATATATATATATATATATATATATATATATATATATATATATAGGTCGTGCCGAATAGGTAAAATTGGTCAATTATCAAGAACATTTAAAACTAAGTCCTTTCTAAAATTTTCTCTATAAGTTTAAAGATATATTTTTTCCATTTATGTTAATGAAAAATTAAATATTTGGTACCAAAAGACCCTTAAAACTTACCTAACCTTATTATAAGAAATTAAATTTTTTAGGCTATTCTAACTAAATATATTTTAGATAAGTTTACAATAATTTAATAATAAACAAACAAATGAAACATATTTATTTCGTTAGGTTCAGAATTATTTTTGCGAAATTATTGCATACACAAATATTTGCTTACCTTATTCGGCAAGAAGAGCATTTAAGCCTAAATCACAGTTTTACCTATTCGGCACGACATACACCAAACGAATTTTCCCATAAGAAATAGTATAGGAAAACGATTAATCCGTTCCCATGAAAAATTCCTATTGTTATTGGCATATTATACATTGATGGGGTTGTATAAAATAATTTAAACACTGCTAAATACTAAAATATATCATTTAAACACTGCTTAATACTAAAATACATACATAAATACAAAAGAATTAGATGAAATAAATGCAAATTTAACCTCCCTTTACTTTGCTGAAAAGATTCGAGTGCCTACTAGGATAGTGCTGCGAAGGGAGGAGGAGGAAATGTTATTGTTTGGAAGGAGAATTACTGTCTCTTTTCTGTCTCTATTCTCTATTTGGACCTGCTTGAAGCTCACCAGGTTTGAATTTTACTAAAATCTGTCCAAAGAACTTTGCTTCTTCCTTCTCCTTAGGATATTTCCGAAATGTGACATTGTCTGGTCATTCCAGACAATGCTATTACGACTTGTTTGGGCTTTGTTGGGGTGGTACTTCTCTGCAAAGTTTTTGAGGTCCATCCATTTGGCAAAGATTTCCTTGATTAATGAAGTAGGGGCTTCCTTTATCTCCTCTTCTGAGCCTGAAGAGAGTGCATCCATCTTAGTTTTGTGCTCCTCCTTCTCAAGTTCCTGCAGCTCCTCAGTGGTCAGCTCTTCCCTGTGCCCTCCATAACTCCTCCACATCAGAGAGAGGTAAACAAGGGTAGTGTGCGGTGTCGTGATTCATTTTGACCTATACAAGTTCTATTGTTGTGTGGGGTTTGAGAGAGATAAATAGGTTGTCAAAGGACACTCCTTGTAGGATGGTTACAGTATATTTACGAGTCTGTGAGAGGAGGTGTACCCACACCTCTTGCCTGAGTGTAGGTCTATCGCGTAGTGAGAGCAATCCCTTTCTGCGTGGGCATACACATGCGCACAAGCCTCTGACGTCACACGAAAAGGGACCAGCTATGTAAGCTAGGAAGACTCCGATACACTACACAAGTGTATACATATTTACTGACACGACAGCTCGGCCATGTTACGTATGACGTCTCGGCATACTAGACAACTCTATAGGCTGAACAGACAGGTGGCACTGGGTGAATCTATACAATAGCAAACACATTATAACTTAGAACTAATCGAGATTAATCTTACTATCACACTTCTTGAGTTAATGGTTCTTAAAAGGATATAAAGGATATAAATGATATTTGATCGATCAATCTGTATTCATGCACTCAGCAGCTTCTGAGGAAAAATAAATATTTACAGGGAAGAAGTTTTAACAGAAAAGATAGACTCGGCTAACACAGGTCGTACTGTTAAAACTCAGAACTCGGAGAGAACTTGAACACACAAAAATCTTACTAGATACTGGGAATCTAATAACAAAACACAGTCACTAACTTCAGTTCTAAACTGAATTTTCTAATTTTCTATCTTTAGCTCATGACTTATGATCACTTTCCTACTGAAGGAATGAACAACTCAGTTTAATTAACTTATAATCACTTTCTACTGAAGGAATGGTGGAGTTGATTAACTTATAATCCTTTCCACTGAGGGAATGAACAGGCTCGGTGGAGTGGAAGGGTCTCTCCCGGCTGAAATAGTTAGCTCAATAACACAAAGTATGAGCAAAGGAGAACGGCTCTCACTCTCTCTTACTGCAGGTAATAATTACTCGACACACGGCACTTTACTCTGCAAAGGATTACTGTCAACTGGAAAGATCACTATCTGGAACACGAGGGACAACAACTGGCACTCTAGTGAATACACTAGCAACAGAAATGGCTTTCTGCAATACTTTTGCATCAGCGAGAGATGCTATAACTCATTCAAGTAGTCTTTCTTCAACAAAGCGTCCCTGGAGAGGAACTACTACTAAACTAGCAACATTGCAAGGATAGACTCAGCACTCAAAGCGGTCCGGGATACATCCGGCCCTAGGCATCTGAACGCTATCTTGCATGCAAGAAATTGTAGGGGGTGAATTCAGACAGGAGTGACAGTACTATTACTAGTGCCTTACCACTCGGCAACGTTAATAATTAAAACACAAATCTACAAGAACTAATCTGAACTTCACATTCCGCATCACTCTGGCAAATCTCTGATACAAGCTGGGAGAACAAACACATTGCTCAAAGGCTAGAGACTTTCTATCAGTCAGTAAGGGACTATAAGAACTTTTCACTGATTCATTATCATTATGACTCTGAATAGCAGCCCCACAGTATTATCGCCCAAATTTACTTGAGCTTCATTGCCTTGACTGGCAGCAAACACATAGTTATCACTTGAATTTACTTGAGACATGACTTCGAGCAATTGAACGAGAATTTAAACGAAAGCAAAATTAACGCAAGTATACAGCACAATATAGCTTAACTGGTATTAATTGTTTAACAATTCTGCATAAGTAACGATGAATAATTGCACAATAACACTAAAGAAGAGATAACTCACTGAAAATTGACTTGGCAAGAAAATTCAACACACTAAAAAAATGAAAAACAATCTAGCTTTAACTTGAAATAACTGCAAAATGAGTTTTCTTTTCTTTTAAATATCAACAAAAATTGCAACACAGTAAAAAGAATTAAATGCACAAATATTTAAAAAATTCAATAATGGTTATAGCAGGAGCAACAATCTGATAAAACAAATCACTAAAAAGAAAAATTGCACAAAACAATTGAATTAATCACTGGCAATAAAATAAAGTAACTTTACTGCTTGAATCACTTAGAAAGTTAACTGAAATATTACTTATTACTCTTAGGAGAATGACAAGTTACTTGAACATTTAAGTAAGCACAATAACAATTGATAAAAAGAAAAGTGAATACTGGGAAAGTTAATTTACACAAAATCAGTTTCAGGATATTTTAATTGTTTAAAATGACACTGGAGAAAATTATTTGCACACAACAAGGATATCAGAAATTAATTAGTTTGAACACACTTACTCTTATTTGCAAGCAAAGCAAGGTAACTCAATGAAACAGTTACTAAAACAATTCACTAAGGACACTGACTTTAATTAAACTTAAGAGTGAATTTGTTCAACAACACATGAAAACAAATGAAAATTAATGACAAGAAAATTGTTTTAACACTTACATGAGCTGGAAGATACTAACATCAAAGGCACATGATTGTTGACTTACTTTATACAAAATGTCATGCTCTTGTTAATTTGTAAGTTATGACTGAGCAGAGCAAATTAATATCTTCAGTAAATTATTTCACTAGTCTGCAAAAGTAAATCACATTAGCACCATATAAAAAGTAAAAAGTACACAAAACAATATTGGGTGCAATGAGAATAATTAAACTGACTGCAACACATAAAAATTAGCAGGAAAATTACTAGGGAAAAGGTTAAAAATTGCTTGGAGGAGGAAAATAATTTATGTATAGTTACTGGGGCAAGCAAAAATATTAATTACACAATTAACATTAACAAACAAGGGTAAATGAATAAATGATAACTCTGATATAGAACACTTGGTGGAAAACAACAATTAACAAGAAAAAAACAGGGACAATGCTGGAGGGAAAAAAAATTAAATTCTTTTAAAAATTACTACTTGGTGGAATATTGGAACAGAATATTGATAACAAAACTGTACTTACTGCATACTTAGTAACACAACGAAAGTCACAGAGACAATACTAGTGAAATCAAAAATTAATGCAAGTATATAATTTAACACATAACACTTCCTAGGATAAGGTTACACTCCCAGGATAACTCAAAATTTCTTTAACTTGCCAAATTGTCTCAACACACGAATTGTCTCTAGATTATCTGAAAAATAAAAACAACACAGTAATTGTCTCTTGGGTGGAAAACTTTGAAGCGTGGTGTAGGGTGGTGGTGGTGGTCATGTCGGCTGCTTACTCCTCTCGTGGAAGTGATGAAGGATTGTGCATAAATTGATGAACTACGAATCTTAGGCTTTAATAAAGGTGGCACAAACAGTTCAGAAGAAACACACTCAGGATGCTCGACCCGATTCGTAGCCAATAACTGCTTGCAGGACCCAGTTAAGGGTGAAATTATCCACACTTAATGCTTTGTGTGGGGGTAGACAGGCGACTCACGTGGTCGTGGCGGGGGTGGCTGGGTGGAGTGGGTCCATGCTGTGAGCGTCCCACTTGCCTGTGGCTTATGCCGTTTATAAAAAGCACGTGAAGTTAACCCAGGGTTGCTTGAATAACCCAGGATACCACAGAGATGGTATTATCACTCAGAACAGCGATACACTAAAGTACAAGGACGATATAAATGCGTGACTCACGTGGCTTACTTCTCAGACAGCTGGGTGGCTTGCTGGCTTAACCTTTCACACAGGTTGACTGGCTTGGAATCTTGTAACAAATTAGCACAGCAAGGTAGAAGCTGGCTTAAGCCTAGGCTGACGTAACTGGCTTGCTGGTTTAGTTTGGCACTCACCCTCACAAACTGGCTTACTCGTTCAGAATTTGCAAAACCGGGTCATCCCCTCGTAGGTTTTAACAAATTAACAGATGAGGCACTTAGCTGATATTGTAGATATTGCTTGGATGTAGATAGCTGGTAACGTGGTCTCTGGCGGCTTGTAGGAATCTATCTCTCTATAACACCGTAATCGATAGAAATTATGGGCCCTCCACTGGCACCACTTGTTGTGTGGGGTTTGAGAGAGATAAATAGGTTGTCAAAGGACACTCCTTGTAGGATGGTTACAGTATATTTACGAGTCTGTGAGATGAGGTGTACCCACACCTCTTGCCTGAGTGTAGGTCTATCGCTGTAGTGAGAGCGATGCCTCTGCGTGGGCATACACATGCGCACAAGACTCTGACATCACACGCAAAAGAGACCGGCTATGTAAGCTAAGAAGACTCTGATACACTACACAAGTGTATACATATTTACTGACACGACACTAGCATGCGAGTCGTATTCCAAACAAAGGTCGTATACCAAGCAAAAATTTTCGCGTCCAAACAGGACATATACCAAGTTGGACTTATTCCAAAGCAGACGTATACCAAGGTACCACTGAAATATATACAATGATACCTCTCATATCTGAACTATATGGATCGGATATGAGAGGAAACATGGAGTTTCGGATATGTGAGGAAGAAAATCCGCATCCGTACCATCATATCGCCATTGGCGACGGCGTTGTATTTTTAAAAACGATTCCAACGTCGTCTGGTGGTGGGACCCGACACACTGTGCTCGAATAACAGCCTCCTGGATTTCACGGACGACAGGACCATAAGTTTCAAATGGTCTGTGGACAGTGGATGCTCCAAATACTCCAAAAGTGTTTTGACACCTGTCCTTGCTGCTGAAGATTTTGGTCTTGGAGGCATTGGGTTGTCGTCGTCACTTTCTGAATGTTCCGGGTGCAACACTGATTCTGCAATCTCTGCATTCGTTAGAGATTGCACATCTGGGTCGTCTTCATCACACTCTAGCCAGTCCTTCACGTCGTCTTCTGTAGTTTTTTCCCCAGCCTTGAGTCACTGGCGATGGAAATCTTTCGCCTGGAATCCATCGAAATCAATAACTGGATCGATCCCGTGAAGGATCCGATTTCAGCCATTGGCGAGAGTTGATGGCGGGACATCATTTCAGGCCCGGGAGAGGTTATGAATGACGGCACACAGGTTGTACTTTTTAAGGTTGTCCAGGGTCAAGGCTCCCACATTTCGGCCTTTTTCGTTAATTACCACCATCACGTCTTCCAAGAATCTTCGGTGATATAGCCTCTTAAAGGCGGCAGTCACACCCTGATCCATAGGTTGGATGAGTGATATGGTATTCGGATTTATTGGTAATAATTTTAGAATTTTGATCTTTCCCAGGGCCTGTTCGGATACTGGCGAGGTTCGGATAATGACAGGCCGGATATGCGAGGTATCACTGTATATGAAAAGCAACCACTGTGAAGAAATACTGAGCATCCAATCATTTTCATGGTTTCTAACATCATCAAGGACATGTAAAAAAAAAAAAAAGAGAACAGAGAAGGCTTATTACACTGAGATGTTATTTCACCTACGATATTACATCCGTCCCAGTACGATGCGGGTAGGAAGTGTCAAGGGACTAGAGCTATAAAGTTCGTCACGGCCACGCTGGCGGAGATTCATCTGTAAAATCTTGACATTGTGGTCATAGTGGAGCCTGTGCTAACCTCTCTATGGTGTATAAATATTCCTAGTTGGATGAATCTTATTGTAGCCAGCTGGCCCAGTGGCTTATGCACTTGCCTGGAGTTTTACGACTCACTCGCCACGAGTTCAATCCCTACCTGTGGTATGTTTTTTTTTTTTAGAGAATGCTCTTCTGGTTGTCTTCAAACATGTCGGCGCTGGTGTTTTATAATTGTTTATTTGTCAGTTATAGAACTATTTTCTATCAGTAGTGTTAATGTGTACTTGTGTAGTATACTCAGATAATCCCAGCTACTTTATAGATAGGCTCCCTTGCTAGCTATGACGTCACGAAACTCATGACGTGTGGGCAGTAGGCCACAAGCTTCCTTCTCAGCCCATGACGTGTGGGCAGTAGGCCACAAGCTTCCCTCTCAACCCATGACGTGTGAACAGTAGGCCACAAGCTTCCTTCTCAACCCATGACGTGTGGGCAGTAGGCCACAAGCTTCCCTCTCAACCCATGACGTGTTGGCAGTAGGCCACAAGCTTCCCTCTCAACCCATGACGTGTGGGGAGTAGGCCACAAGCTTCCCTCTCAACCCATGACGTGTGGGCAGTGGCCACAAGCTTCCTCTCAACCCATGACGTGTGGGAGTAGGCACAAGCTTCCCTCTCAACCCATGACGTGTGGGCAGTAGGCCACAAGCTTCCTCTCAACCCATGACGTGTGGGCAGTAGGCCACAAGCTTCCTCTCAACCCATGACGTGTGGGCAGTAGGCCACAAGCTTCCTTCTCAACCCATGACGTGTGGGCAGTAGGCCACAAGCTTCCCTCTCAACCCATGACGTGTTGGCAGTAGGCCACAAGCTTCCTCTCAACCCATGACGTGTGGGGAGTAGGCCACAAGCTTCCTCTCAACCCATGACGTGTGGGCAGTAGGCCACAAGCTTCCCTCTCAACCCATGACGTGTGGGGAGTAGGCCACAAGCTTCCCTCTCAACCCATGACGTGTGGGCAGTAGGCCACAAGCTTCCCTCTCAACCCATGACGTGTGGGCAGTAGGCCACAAGCTTCCCTCTCAACCCATGACGTGTGGGCAGTAGGCCACAAGCTTCCCTCTCAACCCATGACGTGTGGGCAGTAGGCCACAAGCTTCCCTCTCAGCTCAACGCTGGACTTTCTGAAAAATCAAAACAAAACAAAATGTTTTTGTTTTAGAGGTTAGTAGGGTTTTAAATAGAATAAAAACGCTAAAAATAAAATCGATCAATATTGAGACCTCGCGCTTTTATTGCGTTCTTAATTTGAGTTTAGAGAGCGCTTAAAAGTTTGTGACAGAGCCACGACATTGAAAACTACAGTATCTTCCTTTCCCACTTACAGAATGCCTTATATGATCGGTTTTAAATATTCAACCTTGGTCAACTATTACTAGGTGAAGATTCGGGGTGCAGTTGAGTAGTGAAGTTGACCTTTAATCAATTTCAAATGGACAGTTTCCGAAATTGTTATCCAAGAGATAACTTTAGAGAACCTCTTCTAACCGGCTTCAATAATTCCACTTAGAAATAATATATTGTTACAAAATGACGCGATATCTATTAGAAATAGACATCTCCGGTGAACACTAGAAAGGAATGTCCTAGCATCCAGCCTGTTACTGGGCTTTTGCAACAAAGTCAGTATCCTGGTCCAGTTATCCGACATATTATCAATATCATCATAGGACCTCAACTGAAGGGATACTAACCAAATAAATATATTTAAAATGTTTATTAACAAAGTTAGAATAACTAGAGTATCAAAGTAAATCAAATTAAAAATAAATATGCTGAAAATATTAATTAGGAGTAAGACAGAAAGCAGGATAGCAGATGAACAAGGGGGCTTTAGGAAAGGTAGGGGGTGTGTAGACCAAGTGTTTACAATGAAACATATAAGTGAACAGTATTTGGATAAGGGTAAAGAGGTTTTTGTGGCATTTATGGATTTGGAAAAGGCGTATGATAGGGTGGATAGGGGGGCAATGTGGCAGATGTTGCAGGTGTATGGAATAGGAGGTAGGTTACTGAAAGCAGTGAAGAGTTTTTATGAGGATAGTGAGGCTCAAGTTAGAGTGTGTAGGAGGGAGGGGGACTATTTCCCAGTAAAAGTGGGCCTTAGACAAGGATGTGTGATGTCACCGTAGTTGTTCAATATATTTATAGATGGGGTTGTAAGAGAAGTGAATGCGAGGGTCTTGGCAAGAGGTGTGGGGATAAAAGATAAAGAATCAAATACAAAGTGGGAGTTGTCACAGTTTCTTTTTGCTGATGACACTGTGCTTTTGTGAGATTCTGAAGAGAAGTTGCAGAGGTTGGTGGATGAATTTGGTAGGGTGTGTAAAAGCAGAAAATTGAAAGTGAATATAGGAAAGAGTAAAGTGATGAGGATAACAAAAAGATTAGGTGACGAAAGATTGGATATCAGATTGGAGGGAGAGAGTATGGAGGAGGTGAATGTATTCAGATATTTGGGAGTGGACATGTCAGCAGATGGGTCTATGAAGGATGAGGTGAATCATAGAATTGATGAGGGGAAAAGGGTGAGTGGTGCACTTTGGAGTCTGTGGAGACAAAGATCTTTGTCCATGGAAGTAAAGAGGGGAATGTATGAGAGTATAGTTATACCAACACTCTTATATGGGTGTGAAGCATGGGTGATGAATGTTGCAACGAGGAGAAGGCTGGAGGCAGTGGAGATGTCATGTCTGAGGTCAATGTGTGGTGTGAATATAATGCAGAGAATTCGGAGTTCGGAAATTAGGAAGAGGTGCGGGATTACCAAAACTTTTATCCAGAGAGCTGAGGAGGGGTTGTTGAGGTGGTTCGGACATGTAGAGAGAATGGAACGAGACAGAATGACTTCGAGAGTGTTTAAATCTGTAGTGGAGGGAAGACGGGGTAGGGATCGGCCTAGGAAAGGTTGGAGGGAGGGGGTAAAAGAGGTTTTGTGTGCGAGGGGCTTGGACTTCCAGCAAGCATGTGTGAGCGTATTTGATAGGAGTGAATGGAGACAAATGGTTTTTAATACTTGACGTGCTGTTGGAGTGTGAGCAAAGTAACATTTTTGAAGGGATTCAGGGAAACCGGCAGGCCGGACTTAAGTCCTGGAGATAAAGAAGTACATTGTCTGCACTCTGAAGGAGGGGTGTTAATGTTGTAGTTTTATAACTGTAGTGTAAATCACCCCTCTGGCAAGACAGTGATGGAGTGAATGATGATGAAAGTTTTTCTTTTTCGGGCTACGCTGCCTTGGTGGGAATCGGCCGATGTGTTAATAAAAAATAAAATAATTAATTAGGAGGTTAGCTCCTACACTTCTCTCATAAACTATATTATTGTGCGGAAGGCACATAGATCTTAATGGCTCTTATGTACCATCTGGTACAATGTCAGCAATTTACAATAATACTAGGATATATACAAATACGTGTATGTGTAAGTGTGCTTCAGGTAACTCGTTATGCCTCTTAAGACTCGACTCGACCAGTGACCGACTGAACGTCTTTTCATAAGCTAGCTTCTCCAACAAACCGACAAACCGACTGAACAGTAATATGACAAATTCGCCGAACAGCAATATAGCAAGCAACAGCAACACAGCGTCAGGAACAAGCAGATAGAAAAACGACCCTAACTGGGGACCATCAGCAGATTCTCCATAATAGTCACAAAACTCACTTATTACTGAATCTAGGTTCAGCATAACCAAAATCCCCGACTCTGACGGTGCACAGATGCCTTAGCGAATTAGGTCAGAAGCTATAGCTAGAGACCTGAGTTATCTCAAAGTGTCAATGCGACACACAACACAGTAAAACGTCGAAATCACTAAGTCTAGGCTATTCTCTGTGAACAGAGTTACACAGAGTCCAGAGAAGTATGTGTCGTCTCACCACCGAACACATACTCTACCAAACAGAGTCTAAATGACGAGAAAACAAGCAGAGACAAGAACGAGGTCTTTCTCCAACGAGAGTCAGCAGGGAAGAGAGGACGAGAAAGAGAGGCAGTTGCCTCCTGCAGGTGTGATCACGCCACTCTGGTCACGTGACTCGCCTAGCTGCTGCCCAGCAACTCCAGAAAGCCGGCAGTATAACAAGCGAAGCGCTAGTTAGCGAAGTAGTTTGCCAGCATACGGGCTGCTACACAACACTCGAACATAAGAGCACAATAATATAAATTGTTACATCCTACCTAATAATATAGCTAAGTCAAATAATAATATAAAGCAGGATATTGACGATTTAGCTATTATCGAAAATATCAGCAATATAAAATTATAGAAAATGGAAATATATATAATACATCATATAAACATGTATATACATTGTAGCCCATTCTATGGTCGCAATATATATTAATATTTTCCTTTACATGACAGCATTATGCTACATGATAGTGGTCAAAAATGCCTCCCATTCCACAGGTGCTACATGACACCTGTGGGTTATCGCTTTTTCCAGATTAAAATCAAGCATTTGTAAGCGTCATCATTCTTTAATGGCTGAAGTTTGGCGTGAAATGAATGAAGTTTTTCTTGGGTATAATTTGTAAGGTGTTAATCTTCTTTAAACTTTTAGTGATAATATATTTTCCTTAAAGAAAGATTTGTCTAGATTTCAGGCTGAGTAGTTTAAATTAATTTTTTGTAAAATAACATAAGTATGTCTCTTCTGACTAGAAATAATTCACAAATTTTATCTTGTTGGGTTATTATAATTTAAACTTATATAGTTTTCTTATATGTGCACCTTTATGGACCCCCAAAACGTTGTCAAAAAATTATGTACCCAAAGCTTAAATGGTAATTAATCTCTTAGATACTCGCCTAATTAATTACTAATTTAAAAGCTTGCCAATCTTGCTGACAATAAATTTGGATTAGTTCTGGCCTTCGTAGGTCCCAATGTGCCATTTTCGTCAGAGATACTGGGTAAATTGAAATACAGCTTTCATGGAATAATATCTAAATGTCACATCCAATTAGCTCCAAACTTTCAATGCTGTTAACTTGATAATGCAGTTTCTGAGTGACTACGAGCTTAATGTGTATATTATGATAATAGTCTCAGATAACAAGAGAATACCTCTTAAGTTTACCTTCAAAGTTTGTATTTTTAAATGAAAGGATTGAATTAGATAATGGTTTCATATGTCCTAATTTTCCTTCAGTATAGAAAAGAAATCTAATGTCTCTTCCGATTCGTTAATAAATAACTGTCCTTCAAGCTTCTGTTGCATGTTGCATTATTCCTTTCGCATGCTTTCTGGCTGAGGTGACTTACGAAATACAAATATACCTTTCTAGGAACCGCACATAGATCGAAACACATCGTTGTTATTATTATTATTATTATTATTATTATTATTATTGTTGTTATCGACGTAATACAGTATCGATTAACAGTGTAATAAAGCTGAAGGGACAAGACATGGGATGAATAATACAATGTGCTATATGAGGGTCAAACAAGTGTGTAAATGATCGATTACACATTAAGACATTCATCAGTAATGGCCGCCTAAGTGTGTCATAGATATTTATTGCTGCCCATTATTGGATAACGGCATTAAACAATCAAATACTCATTTCTGATTAATCCAAATTATATTTGATGATTTGTGTAAAAAGTAGTAGGATGGTAGACAGCAACCACCCAGAGAGGTACTACCGTCCTGTGGTAGTAGGTTGGTAGACAGCAACCACCCAGAGAGGTACTACCGTCCTGTGGTAGTAGGTTGGTAGACAGCAACCACCCAGGGAGGTACTACCGTCCAATGGTAGTAGGTTGGTAGACAGCAACCACCCAGGGAGGTACACCCGTTCAGTGGTAGTAGGTTGGTAGACAGCAACCACCCAGGAGGTACTACCGTTCAGTGGTAGTAGGATGGTAGACAGCAACCACCCAGGGAGGTACTACCGTCCAGTGGTAGTAGGTTGGTAGACAGCAACCACCCAGGGAGGTACTACCGTTCAGTGGTAGTAGGTTGGTAGACAGCAACCACCCAGGGAGGTACTACCGTTCAGTGGTAGTAGGTTGGTAGACAGCAACCACCCAGGGAGGTACTACCGTCCAGTGGTAGTAGGTTGGTAGACAGCAACCACCCAGGGAGGTACTACCGTCCAGTGGTAGTAGGTTGGTAGACAGCAACCACCCAGGGAGGTACTACCGTCCAGTGGTAGTAGGTTGGTAGACAGCAACCACCCAGGGAGGTACTACCGTCCTGCCAAATGAGTGTGAAACTTAAGCCTGTAATTCTTTTGCATGATGGTAGGATTGCTGGTGTCTTTTTCTGTCTCATAAACATGCAAGGTTGCAGGTAGTATGTCTTGCTACTTCTACTTACACTTTGGTAACACTACACATGCATGTACAAGCATATATATACTAACCCCTCTGGGTTTTCTTTTATTTACTTCCAAGTTCTTGTTCTTGTTTATTTCTGCTTATCTCCATGGGGAAATGGAACAGAATTCTTCCTCAGTAAACTATGCGCGTCGTAAGAGGCGACTAATTGCTGGAAGCAATGTACTAGTAACCCCTTCTCCTGTATAAATTACTAAAAACGAGGAAAAGAAAAACTTTATAAAATTGGGATGTCTGAATGTGCGTGGATGTAGTGCGGATGATAAGAAAGAAATTATTGCAAATGGTATGAATGAAAAGAAGTTGGATGTCCTGGCCCTAAGTGAAACAAAGCTGAAGGGGATTAGGGAGTTTCAATGGGGAGAAATAAATGGGATTATGTCAGGGGTATCTGATAGAGTTAGAGCTAAGGAAGGAGTAGCAATAATGTTGAAGAATCAGTTAAGGAGAGAGAAGAGGGAATATAAATGTATAAATTCAAGGATTATGCGGATTAAAATATGGGTCGGATGTGAAAAGTGGGTCAGAATAAGTGTGTATGCACCTGGAGAAGAGAGGAGTGTAGAGGAGAGAGAGAGATTTTGGGAGATGTTAAGCGAGTGTGTAGGAACTTTTGAGCCAAGTGAGAGAGTAATTCCTAGCATTGTAAAAATCTCTAGTTGTGTCGATGTATGCAGGGGATGAGATGAAAAGCTGTAAGCCAC
Source organism: Cherax destructor (assembly GCA_009830355.1). Lineage (NCBI taxonomy): Eukaryota > Metazoa > Arthropoda > Malacostraca > Decapoda > Parastacidae > Cherax > Cherax destructor. The sequence goes on along the minus strand of WNWK01007658.1, from coordinate 17,712 downwards.
CTGCCTGAAAGCTGGCTGCCTTGGATCAACGTCTAGCGTGAGCTGGACGCCAAGGTATTAGACCAGTGTGGTACGGTCGGCAAAGCACTGCGTACCTTGTCATGAGGTTCGTAGGTTCGAGTCTCCGTCGGCCAGAGATCAGTGTTTGAGAATATTTCGCCTGCTCTTGCGAATTCAATATATATATATATATATATATATATATATATAAATATATATATATATATATATATATATATATATATATATATATATATATATATATATATATATATATATATATATATATATATATAATTGCAATAAGATCATAGTTAACAGGTGATATCTCAATATGCAGAACAACCACTGTGAAAAAAATAGTGAAGTTCCAAGCACTTTCGTCACTTCTCACATTATCAAGGAACTATAAAAATAAAAGGTTAACATGAAGGCATATAAGGACGAGACTACACCTCGCTGCCACCCAACAACAACACCTGACTTTTTAAAAGGATGTAAGTAGGTAGTCAGTGATCCGTGAAACACAGCTTATATTCTACCAAAAATTTGTCTAATGTATCTTAAATTCTTCCCAAACTTTATTAATTATAAATTAATCCAATTTATATAAATCAAAAGCATTATTCATACTGTTTTCAAAACTACTTTTTATGAAACATGATTCAATTATATTTCTCTCAACCATGGACTTGCTTGATACAACCTTCTCAGCATTTTGAAAATCAATTGGATGGTTAAAGTCTCTCACATGAATAAATAGAGCATTAGAATCTTGTCCAGTTCTAATGCTATATTTATGTTGTTTTAATCTTAGTTCAAGACTTTTACCAGTTTGACCATAATAAACTTTATCGCATATTTTACAAGGAATCTTATAGACACATCCGTCAGCATTTTGGGGGGAATTTTTTTATCAAAAGTCTTTTTACTGTATCAAGATTTTTAAATACAACTTTGATATTAAAATTCTTAAGAAAGGAAGGCATATCAACCAAGTTTTCATGGTAAGGGAGAACCAACATATTTGTAGTTGAATAAGGTTGAGAAAACCGACAGTTTAACTCTATCTTGATGTGAAGAATAATAGTGTACATAGGAACAGTTATTTGTTGGTTTTCTGCAAATTTGAAGTTTAAAATCATTGTTACCCTTAATAATTAAAACATCAAGGAAAAGCAATGAGTTATTTTCTTCTAACTCAACAGTAAAATTTATAGAATGAGCTAAACTATTTAATTTAACAAGTAAATGGTTTATATCTATATTCTTAAGCATACGACACAAAATATCATCAACATATCTATACCACTTAGCTCTATACCTGGTTTATACCTGGTTTATACACAGACCGGGCCCCCGCGGCCCGGTCTGTGACCAAGATTCATGGTGGATCAAAGCCTGATCAACCAGGCTGTTACTGTTGGGCGCACGCAACCTGACGTACGAACCAAAACCCGGCTGGTCAGGTACTGACTTTAAGTGCCTGTCCAGCACCTTCTTGAAGACAACCAGGGATCTATTGGTAATTCCCTTATGTATGCTGGATGCAGTTGAACAGTCTTAGGTTTCTGACACTTATTGTGTCGTCTCTTATCGTGCTAGTGGCACCCCTATTAGGAAAGATTGTGTTAAGCAATCTTGAATAAAAAAATTCCAAGGTAAAAACATGAGCATGGCATCCCTTGGGTCCCTAGTGGAATCAGTGAGTGGAACCCAGTTCTCTGAGGGAACGTGTGGCATTCTTTCTCCATGATCCCAGGGTCTCCGATCCCACAAATTGATATTGATTGCCTATGTCTCTGTACTTGCTGATCTTGTACACCTCCCTGTGATCCGCAGTTCCTTCCTTTTGTCAACTCCATGATGGAAGCAGGTGTCAGCCAGCGTCCCACGAAGATATAGTCCCATGCCGAAAAGCTTGCCATTCTTCCAAGGATAGATGGTGATTCCATTAGGGCGGTTTGAGGCGTTTTGAGTATTGCTGGATGCTAGGAATCAGGATTCTCTTTCAGCAGTGCATCCAGCTGTAGCAAGGCTCCTCTTATATGTCGTTGACTTCATTGTGTCTCGCATGCCAACTCTTGGTTTTGAAGCAGTTTATTCCGTGTAGACCATATTAATTGACTTGCATATCGCTGCAAATACACGTAAATTCCCTGTGAATTGGGACAGCGAGGCGGAGAGCCACTGCAATACGTAGGGTCTGTGTTTCGTGTAGTGTTCCCATTGCCGATATGGGAACTGTTTGGAGGAAGTCCCCAGAGTGATATGCGCTCACAGCTTAGACAGGCAATCTCCCTGTTGGATGTTGGAACATCAAAAATATTGTTATGCACCTTTTCAGCAATAGATCCATCCCATATGAATTGATTGCGGGAAAGTCCTGCACTGGGTTTTGCAACTGGAGCAGCGAGTCTCCCATTCGGTAATGGCCTTAGTGTAGCTTGGATCCTGTATTCCTGCTAAGACGCCACGGTTGTCTGGAAGAATTTGCTTCATTACCTTGTCTGAGGCAATGGAGGAGGATAGGAAAGCTTGTAGCACAACCTGGGAACATTTACGTACTCCCAGCCCCCTAAGCCTAATTGGAAGTGAGGCTTGCAACCACTGTCCATATTCAAGGAAAAGATTCAGTACACTCTACCATGGTCTTTAGGAAGGAGTCATATTCATTGAGTTTCTGACTCTTGAAAGCTGGGAAGCACCTCATGAAGTGAGTGAGTTTTGGGAGGGACAGGCACCTGGTGAGTAGGAAGAAGGCATCATGTGTAATGGTTGGATCAACGCTCGCACTCCTGTCAAAGTAGCACTAATATCCTCAATGATCTGTCACTTGGTAGAAACTATTTCGTATTTGGAAGGGATTACAGATAGGCTCCGGCTCTCTTCCATGTTTTTCCCTGATGTCCTTTAGGAGAGACATAAGAACATAAGAAAGGAGGAACACTGCAGCAGGCCTGTTAGCCGATACTAGGCAGGTCCTTCACAATCCATCCCACTAACAGAATATTTGCTCTACCCAATTTTCAATGATACCCAAGAAATAAGCTTTGATAATTCTATTTACTCATGTGCGAGTCCCACTCAAATCCAACCCCTTTCACTCATGAATTGATCCAACCTAAATTTGAAACTACCCAAGGTCCTAGCTTCAATAACCCTACTAGGCAGACTGTTCCACTCATCAACTACCCTATTTCCAAACCAATACTTTCCTATATCCTTTCTAAATCTAAACTTATCTAACTTGAATCCATTATTGCGGGTTCTCTCTTGGAGAGATATCCTCAAGACCTTATTTATATCCCATTTGTTAATACCCATTTTCCACTTGTATACCTCGATCATGTCTCCCCTCATTCTACGTCTTACAAGTGAATGTAATTTTAGGGTCTTCAATCTTTCTTCGTAAGGAAGATTTCTAATGCTATGTATTAATTTAGTCATTCTACGCTGAATGTTTTCTAACGAATTTATGTCCATTCTGTAATATGGAGACCAGAACTGAGCTGCGTAATCTAGGTGAGGCCTTACTAATGATGTATAAAGCTGTAATATAATCACTGGACTTCTGTTCCTAACACTTCTTGATATAAATCCCAGTAATCTATTTGCCTTATTACGTACGCTTAGGCATTGCTGTCTTGGTTTAAGGTTGCTGCTTACCATCACCCCCAAGTTCTTCTCGCAATCTGTATGGCTAAGTTCTACGTTATTTAACTTATAAGTGCTTGGGTTATGGACACTCCCGAGCTTCAGAACCTTGCATTTATCTACATTGAACTGCATCTGCCACTTTTCTGACCACGAATTAAGTTTGTCTAAATCTTCCTGAAGTTCTATGACTTCTATGTTTGAATCAATTATCCTACCTATCTTCGTGTCGTCGGCGAATTTGCTCATATCACTAGTAATTCCCTCGTCAAGGTCATTGATATATATTATAAATAACAATGGACCTAAGACTGATCCCTGTGGAACACCACTTGTTACAAGTCCCCTTTCGGATTTAACCCCATTTATGCACACTCTCTGCTTCCTATTGGTGAGCCATGACTCGATCCATGACAGCACTTTTCCCCCAATGCCATGAGCTGCCACTTTCTTTAACAGTCTCTGGTGCGGTACTCTATCAAAAGCCTTACTAGAGTCTAAATAAACAATATCAAATTCTTTATCTTGATCAACAGCCTCAAAAGCTTTAGTGAAGAAGGTTAATAAATTAGATAGGCAGGAACGGCCCCTCGTGAATCCATGCTGAGTATCATTAATCAAATTATGGTTATCTAGATGGCTTCTAATAATATCAGCTATAATTGACTCTAGTAATTTGCCTATAATTGAGGTCAGGCTTATTGGGCGGTAGTTTGACGGTAGTGACTTGTCCCCTGCTTTAAAAATAGGAATTACATTAGCCATCTTCCACATATCAGACACTACACCTGTTTGAAGAGATAAATTAAAAATGTTAGATATTGGTTCACAGAGTTCCATTTTGCATTCCTTAAGAACCCTTGCAAAAAGCTCATCAGGACCCGGCGATTTATTTTGTTTCAGTCGGTCTACTTGTTTCATAACCATTTCGCTAGTGACTGTGATATTACATAATTTATCTTCTTCAAGGCTACTATAAAAATTAATTACTGGGATATTATTAGTGTCTTCCTGTGTGAAAACCGAGAGAAAATAATTATTAAAAATAGAGCACATATCATTCTCCTTGTCAGTAAGATGCCCAAAGTTATTTTTAAGGGGACAATTCTTATCCCTAACTTTTTGTTCTATAAACCTGGAAAAAACTTTTTGGGTTAGTTTTTGAATCCCTAGCAACTTTAATTTCATAGTCCCGTTTAGCTTTTCTTATTCCCTTTTTAACGTCCCTCTTAATGTCAGTATACTGATTTATAAGATGACCCTCACCTCTTTTTATGCGCCTTTAAATTCTTTTCTTCTGCCCTAAAAGATATTTGAGCCTATTATTCATCCATTTTGGGTCATTTCTACTTGATCTAATTTCTTTATACGGTATAAATGTTTTTTGGACAGCCTGTATAGTGTTAAGAAAGCTGTCATACTGATAGCTGTCTTCGTTACCCCTGTCCACAGATGATAAGTATTCCCAAGAACCAGATATGAGCTCACTGGATAGTGTTTCTGTGACTTGACAATGAGACAGAACAGAAAAGGAGTGAGTGGGGTCACCCTGTTGCGCCCCTTCACATAAGTCAGTTTCATATTCCAAAAACAAGAGTTTTGAAGTAATATTCAGCACGATTTTATGAAAGGACAGATGGGAGAGGGAAGTGTCTAGAAACTGCATAGAGAGCAGCATCCTTGCTGACTAAGCTAAATGCGTTAGCAAAGTCCAATTTAATAAGTGCTTTTTGATCTGACGTGTTAGTAATATATACCCGTGCTGCATGGTCAGCTGCTTCAACCCCGAACTGTTTTATTTTCAGCATTGTGACAGCCTCATGACTCACCATTCTCACCTAGCTCTGCTGGGTGCGTGATTCTTGTAGGATTTGGTGGTCCTGTGGGCTAGAGCATCATGTGGTTTTCGCTCACCATGAGGCGGGCCAAACAACATGGGTTCGAGTCCTTGGCTAGTCGCAGTGTTGTTATTGATCAATACTACTTGTTCGTAGTTACAAGGTGTCTTACTCTGCCAAAACTCACTTACTTCCTGAGGTGCCCACCCTGTTTTGAGAACCTAACACTCTACGAATATGACTCACTCCTGAAATCAATCTTTAAGAAGGCACTGAATCTGTCGCTGGAAGATCGGCACTGGGACCAGGCAACCCTCCCAGTGCGACTGGGATATATATATATATATACACAATATATATATATATATATATATATATATATATATATATATATATATATATATATATATATATATATATATATATATTATGAAGGTTTATAAACTAAAGAGGAGGCAGTTAGGGTAAGATATAAACAACTATTGGAGGATAGATGGGCTAGTGAGAGTGTAGGCAATGGGGTCGAAGATGTATGGGGTAGATTTAAAAATGTAGTGTTAGAGTGTTCAGCAGAAGTTTGTGGTTACAGGCGAGTGGGTGTGGGAGGAAGAGGAGCGATTGGTGGAATGATGATGTAAAGAGAGTAGTAAGGGAGAAAAAGTTAGCATATGAGAGGTTTTACAAAGTAGAAGTGATGCAAGGAGGGAAGAGTATATGTAGAGAAAAGAGAGGTTAAAAGAGTGGTGAAGCAATGTAAAAAGAGAGCAGATGAGAGAGTGGGTGAGATGTTATCAGCAAATTTTGTTGAAAATAAGAAAAAGTTTTGGAATGAGATTAATAAGTTGAGGAAGCCTAGAGAACAAATGGATTTGACAGTTAAAAATAAGAGAGGAGAGTTATTAAATGGAGAGTTAGAGGTATCAGGGAAGATGGAGAGAATATTTTGAGGAGTTGTTAAATGTTGATGAAGACAGGGAAGCTGTGATTTCGTGTGTAGGGCAAGGAGGAATAACATCTTATAGTAAGAGGTAGTAATAGTGTGTGTTGGTTATAGTGGAGGGTAGTTATAGTGTGTGATAGTTATAGTGGAGGTAGTATAGTGTGTGATGGTTATAGTGGAGGTAGTAATAGTGTGTGATGGTTATAGTGGAGGAGTAATAGTGTGTGTTGTTATAATGGAGGTAGTAATAGTGTGTGATGGTTATAGTGGAGGAAGTAATTAGTGTGTGATGGTTATAGTGGAGGGTATAATAGTTGTGATGATTTATAGTGGAGGTAGTAATAAGTATGTGTGTTATAGTGGAGGTAGTAATAGTGTGTGATTGTTATAGTGGAGGTAGTAATAGTGTGTATATTATAGTGAAAGGTATATATAGTGTGATAATTTATAGTGGAAGTAGTAATAGTATGTGATGAGTTATAGTGGAGGTAGTAATAGTGTGTATGAATTTATAGTGGAGGGTAGTATATAGTGTGTGTTATTATAGTAAAAGTATATAGTGTGTGATGATTTATAGTGGAGGTAGTAATAGAGTGTGTGATGGTTTATAGTGGAGGTATTAGTGTGTGATGGTTATAGTGAGAGGTAGTAATAGTGTGTGATGGTTATAGTGGAGGTAGAAATAGTGTGTGATCGTTATAGTGAGGTAATAATAGTGTGTGTTGAGTTATAGTGAGGTAATAGTAGTGTGTAATGTTATAGTGGAGGTAGTAATAGTGTGTGATGGTTATAGTGGAGAAGTAGTAATAGTGTGTGAGGGTTTTATAGGTGAAAGTTATTATATAGTGTGATAGTTTGTTATAGTGGAGGTAGTAATAGTGTGTGATGGTTATAGTATAGGAGTAATAGTGTGTGATAGTTATAGTGGAGGTAGTAATAGTGTGTGTTGGTTATAGTGGAGGTATGTAATAGTGTGTGATGGTTATAGTGGAGAGTAGTAATAGTGTGTGATGTTATAGTGGAGGTATAATAGTGTGTGTTGGTTATAGTGGAGGGAGTAATAGTGTGTGTTGATTATAGTAGAGGTAGTAATAGTGTGTGTTGATTATAGTGGAGGTAGTAATAGTGATGTTGGTTATAGTGGAGGTATATAGTGTGTGATGATTATAGTGAGGTAGTAATAGTGTGTGATTGATTATAGTGAGGTAGTAATAGTAATGTGTTGGTTATAGTGGAGAGTAGTAATAGTGTGTGTTGGTTATAGTGGAGGGTAGTAATAGTGTGTGTTGGTTATAGTAGAGGTATTAATAGTGTGTGTTGGTTATAGTGGAGGTAGTAATAGGTGATGTGATAGTGTTATAGGAGGTAGTAATAGTGTTGTGATATGGTTATAGTGGAGGTATAATAGTGTGTGTTGGTTATAGTGGAGGTAGTAATAGTGTGTGTTGTTTATAGTGAGAGGTAGTAATAGTGTGTGATGGTTATAGTGGAGGTAGTAATAGTGTGTGATGTTATAGTGGAGGTAGTAATAGTGTGTGATGTTATAGTGGAGGTATTATAGTGTGTGATGGTTATAGTGGAGGGTAGTAATAGTGTGTGATGGTTATAGTGGAGGGTAGTAATAGTGTGTGATGGTTATAGTGGAGGGTAGTAATAGTGTGTGTTGGTTATAGTGGAGGGTAGTAATAGTGTGTGTTGGTTATAGTGGAGGGTAGTAATAGTGTGTGATGGTTATAGTGGAGGGTAGTAATAGTGTGTGATGGTTATAGTGGAGGGTAGTAATAGTGTGTGTTGGTTATAGTGGAGGGTAGTAATAGTGTGTGATGGTTATAGTAGAGAGTAATATGTGTGTGATGTTATAGTGGAAGTAGTAATAGTGTGTGTTGGTTATAGTGGAGGTAGTAATAATGTGTGATGTTATAGTGGAGGTATAGTATGTATGGTTATAGTGGAGAGTAGTAATAGTGTGTGAGGTTATAGTAGGAAGTATAGTAATGATGTGTTGGTTATAGTGGAGAGTAGTAATAGTTGTGATGGTTATAGTGGAGGTAGTAATAGTGTGTATGGTTATAGTGGAGGATAGAAATTGTGTGATGTTTAGTTTATAGTGAGAGGTAATGGTGTGTAATGGTTATAGTAGTGAGGTAGTATGGTGTGTGATGGTTATAGTTGTGGAGGTAGCATAGTGTGTGATGATTATAGTGGTGGTGATAGCATGGTGTGTGATGGTTATAGTGGTGGTGGGTAGCATGGTGTGTGATGGTTATAGTGGAGGGTAACTGTGTGTGATGATTATAGTAGAGTGGTGGTGGTAGCATGGTTGTGATGAGTTATAGTAGTGGTGAGTGGGTAACACTGGTGTGTGATGGTTATAGTGTTTGTATGGTGTGGTAACACTTTGTGATGGTTAAAGTAGTTGTGGTGTGGGTAACACTGGTGTGTGATGGTTATAGTAGTGGTAGGGTGGGTAACACTGTGTGTGATGGTTATAGTAGTAGTGGTGGGTAAACTGGTGTGTGATGGTTATAGTGTTTGTAGTGGTGGGTAACACTGGTGTGTGATGGTTATAGTGGTGGTATGGTGGTGCTTACTGATGTGAGTATATAGTAGTAGTGGTGGTGGGTAGCACTGGTGTGTGATGGTTATAGTGGTGGTGGTTGTGGGTAGCACTGGTGTGTGATGGTTATAGTGGTGGAGGGTAGCACTGGTGTGTGATGGTTATAGTGGTGGTGGTGGTGGGTAACACTGGTGTGTGATTGTTATAGTGGTGGAGAGTAGCAATGGTGTGTGATGGTTATAGTGGTGGTGGGTAACACTGGTGTATGATTTTTTTTTTATTGAAAACACAATTATAACATATACATAACTCTTAAATACAAGAGAAAACATACAATAAAGTGTAAAATTAAGTCTAAGCAATCGTCCCAAATACTGGGTACAAGATATACATCGTGCAAACAGTATAAATGTAATAACTCGACACAACCACACACTACTAAAACAAAACCCCCTTACAGACCACACCTCTGTCATACCAACTCACCTCACACACTCCCTACGAAATAATCCTAACTGTTGATGCCACATGCTCAACATACCCACATCCTCCAGGGATGCCCACAATACATTACAAAATGAGAAGAGCAATGACTATAAAACACACAACCACAACTCGTAGGAACCATGTATAAATTACATCGTACATTACAATACGTTAAATCAGTGTCTACTGTCAGAAATACACCAACATCACGATAAACACATAATTCATCGGCGGGACACATCACGCAGATGCCACACCTGCTCGCCCATGCTAAAGACTCACCTGTGAGCAGAGATACAATGCACCTTACACAACCTACACCACAGAGCACACCCTATCACACTATATACATTATGAGAACCCCAACGGGTCACGAGACCAACGCAGCCATGTCTCAAAACGACACAAGCGTGACATAAATACAAAACCACACATCAAATCCCAAACAGGACAAAATATGTGCCCTTCCTTACACTACATGCATACAAGCACATACAACTAAACAGTGATACCCCCAATCCCTAAGCTAACCTACCTCAATCCCTCATGCACAATCACACGAGCCCCAGCAATCACAGTCATTGTCCCACAATACCCCCTCCCCCCCGGGAGACCATCCCGTCAGATACCCCTGACACTCACAAAGACCACAAGACCCTCATGTTGAAATTCCTGTAACCCACAGGAAAATCCCTCACCTACCTCCCCATATGGTCCCTATTTCGGCACTTCGTTCTATAAAAGCCTGCGACCAGTGCCATCCATCGTTCACTAACCTCTTTATCCCTCATAGCCCATGAAATGAAAATAAAATCTGCTATCACATACGCCACTGCTCTCTGAACCTCTACCCCACTCCTCCCACATCCAAACTGAGTGCCCTCAACACCGACAATCCACCCCACTAAGCAAATCACACTCTCCCAACCATTCCCTCACGACACCTAAACGCTCACAAAAATATACACCATGAAACACAGTTTCATCCTCCCACAAGCTGACACACCCCATCCACCCTAAGGCCTCTATTACGTAAAACCACTCCCGATGGTAAGATCCCATGAAGAAACCGGAAAAATACCTTCCGCACACATGGTCGAACCTGCAATCTCCTTAACCTCCCCCAAATATCCTTCCAAGCATACAGAGGGTACACCCTTCTACCCCGTCACCTCCTTGACCTCACCACCTTCTCAATGGTCCTGACCCTCATAGTGTCGGATCCCCAACAATTAGTAAGACCCTTAACATGTCCTCACATTCCCTCAAATCCCACCTCCCCACCACCTCCTTATATCCTCATGCAGAAGGCCTATCCTCCCTTCCCCAACCACCCTCAGGTACCCTCGCTTCACATAAACACTCTCTAATCTGCATTCAAAGGGAATCAACCCCAGCCCTCCCTGGTGTAACGGGAGCATAACCACCCCCCTTCTTAACCAATCACAACCTAATCCCCAAATAAATCGAAAAACCCTACTCAACAACTTCTGAACGTCCCCCTGCACCAACGGGTACAAGGCCGCCACATGCCATATTTTACTATATAGCAACACTTTAACCACTATTACCTGCTGGTGCAGCGTGAGATGTGACAGCCGCAAACCATCAAATCTACCCAACACTCTCTGTACTACACCCTCCGAATTAACCACCCTCGCCTCCCTCATATACACCACACCACAAATATTCACCCGGTCCACTAAACACCACCTCCCACTAGCCTTCCTGCCCACCATCCCCTCACAGTCCCCAAATCTCATGAATTTCGACTTATCCTCATTTACATTTATACTCGTCGCTTCCCCAAAAACCTCGACGACCCTGCCTACACACTCTAATATCCCCCTCCACAAGAATCATCGTGTCATCCACATAACCCACTATGCCAGGCCTCCCAACACCCAGATCCTCCCTTCCCTGCACCCACACAGACGCCTCAACAACCCTATAAAATGGGTCCTGCAGGCACCCGAACAACATTTGTGATAGTGGGCAACCCTGATGTAAACCCCTACCCATCCTAATACGCTGTCCCACCCTCTTATTCACCTGCACACACATACTTGCTCCCCAGTACAAAGTACGCGCCCAACTCACCATCTCCTTACCAAACCCCTGCCATAAGGCTTCACAAGGCTTCACGTTCCACACTATCATACGCTGCCCTCCAATCCAGCACTAACCCCCCCCCCCCCTTCTGCCTACTCTCAATAAACCCCCGAATGACCCCATGCCCCACATACATTGACCCTCCCGGCACCCCATATTGACTCCCAACAATAACCTTATCTATGACCCTTTTCAATCGATTGCCTAATATTTTTGCAAATAACTTATAGTCTGCACACATAAGTGAGATAGTCCTATAGTCTCTCACCATCATCTGACTATTCCTCTTTGGCACTAGAACCACAATAGTCCTAGACTGTGAATCCCCCAAGACACCCCCATTTAACAGCCTCACTAAAAAAACTTTAAAACTCCCCAATGCTGTATATAAAAGTCACTCGGCAATCCGTCTATCCCTTGTGTCTTACCCCTGCTCATACCCATCAAGGCAGTCCATACTTCATCTTCCATGATATCACCACTCAACCCCTCCCTATTCCCCCTCCTGCACACCTCCACTCCTCATATACGACCCATACCACCCATCCACATACTGCCCCATACCCTCTGTAGTTATCAACTCTTGCCCTACCCTATACCCCCATTGCCTCATGCACACACAACCCTACTATTTTCATAGCTCTGCGCTGACATGCCTGTCCTCACAGGACACATGCCGATGGCCTGTCACCCCATACCACCTCCTCTAACCCACCACCATCCTTGCTGCATTAAACCTTTCATTTTGCAAAACCCTAATATTATCCTTCAACCCCTCTATTTCCACAACAGGGTAACCCTCACTCCCATAACAATCCCTTAACTGTCCCTCCAGATACCTAATAAGTCCATACGCAAACTGATTATCCTCCCTCTCGTTTAACATAGAAGTCCCTTATCTTGCCATTAGCCACATTGTCCCACCAAATCAACAAATCCCCTTCCAAATGCACCTCGGACCACAACCTGTCCAACAAACCCTCAAACGTATCCCTCCCCACCCCCTCTTGAAGCAACCGGACATTTAATTTCCAATAACTCCCGTACCTGCGAGGCAGTCCCTCCCACCCCAAGTCCACCAAAACCCCCCTGTGGTCCGAAAAAACCACATCAAACACACGCACCCTCCTCACTTCCGCTCTCCTAGTCACGTATAACCGGTCCAGCCTTGCAGCATATCCCCTCCTCACGAATGTGTGTTCTACTTCCCATGCAGCAACCCCCCATCCACCAACCCCACACCATTTAACAGATCCCCAGCAAAACTGAACAATACCCGCCCCCTCAGTTCCACGTCCCTGCGACGTGTCACACAATTCCAATCACCACCCACCACCGCAATGCAGATAGGGATCGTATGTGATAAACTAACACATCCCTCACGAAATCATTCTTTACCTTGCCATCCCCCTCCGCTGGTTCATAAATACACACAAAGAACACCCTATCCCTCCCCCATGATCCATCCACCCGTATTACCCGCTCCTCCCCCCCTCCTCACTGTATAAACAACAAACGGGCTAGTCTCCCTTATTAATATAGCCACACCCCCTTTCAATCTCAAGGAGTGTACAGCGTAACCGGTGTATCCTTCTATCAGTAACTGACATCAATGCTTGTGGTTAAGTTTCTGCACAAAAACCACGTCTATACTATACCTCACCAAATACTCACGAAACCATTCACGCTTCATCTTATCACACAAACCATTAATATTCACAGTAAAGCACTGGAAATCGACAGAGGGGGGTTTTCCTTTAGGCACTGGCACTGCTCGATCCCCTTTCCCCCAAGCACCACCACGGTCACCCTCCAGAGTCTCGGGAACCACCTTTCATGGGTCTCTGTCCCTTGGGACCACCAACATCACCCCTCGCTACATCTGCCCACATCTTTTTCTCTTCCGTGACACACTTTCCTCCTCCATACCCACCTCCTGGAGGCTATCGATGTACACCTCTGCCTCCACTTGATGCAGCCACCATGTGGCCGAGGCACGAGCCTCAGGGAGTCCAACCACCTCAGCGTCCCTGTCCTCCGCCGACTACAAGTCAGCTGCAGTTCCTTCCATACACACTTGACCTGGGGCGTGCAACAGGTCCTGCAACACCGTAGCAACCGGCCTCCACAATTCTCTCATCAGCGGCGACACTCCTCCCCCGTCTCCAGGGTCTTGGCCTGATGGTCCCGATAGCCCCTGGTAAGGTCGCACAGCCATCCTCTAATGACTCCGACCTGTCCACCTCAGCACTCCAACCTGCACGCAACATAGGGTTTTCTGTCCCATTCTCCTCCTCCTCACGGTGCACTGAAGACTCCCATCGACGTCCAGCATGCTTTGGGCCTGTCCATCTACCACACTGCACAGCCATATGGTCATAGGCCCCACACAACCTACAGGTGCAACGTTGCCCAGCGTAGTTAACCATCACTTGAGTCCTGAAGTCATTCAACTCCAGCAGACCTTCAAACATCCCTTCCGACCACCTTCCTACCGTTGCAGTATGTACTGTTCCATATCTTTCAAAAACTGCCCTCAAATCAGACTCATCCGCCTCAAATGGAAGGTTTTGAATTTTTACCCAGACGTAGTACCTGGATACATCGTGAAGACACACCGTCACTGCCGAGTTCACGTCCACAGGGACCTCCTGAAACCTGGCGATGACCCTCTCATATAAACCATACCACGGGTGGGGTTCGAACCCGCGGTCAGAGAGTCTCAAAACTCCAGACCATCGCGTAAGGCACTGGGCCAGCTAGCTTCAATAAGATTCATTCAACTAGGTATATTTCTACACCATAGGAAGGTTAGCATAGGCACCACTGTGCCATTTAAAGCCACGCCACACAAATCGTCATTCTCCAATCTGAAGGTGTCTCTTATAATGGCAGGCAGTAGAACAGGAGCATTCTGGCCCGACACAGCCCCACAAATCATCTGAATACACACTGTGTTTACTCGGCGACGACCCATCTGTGCCATGTTGTGAAAACGACAATGTCACAAGGCGCCTGTAGAGGCAGGCTTGTCGCATGTCCGCTCGACTCCAAGGTTGAGCGACGAATGTCTGATGGTTATAGTGGTGGAGGGTAGCACTGGTGTGTGATGGTTATAGTGGTGGTGGGTAGCACTGGTGTGGGATGGTTATAGTGGTGGTGGGTAGCACTGGTGTGTGATGGTTATAGTGGTGGTGGGTAGCACTGGTGTGTGATGGTTATAGTGGTGGTGGGTAGCACTGGTGTGTGTTGGTTATAGTGGTGGTGGGTAGCACTGGTGTGTGATGGTCTTAGAGGTTAGTAATCAATACCAGAACATACCTGGGCGTCCTGGTGTTTGTCAATCATAGCGGCATGCATGACAAACTACCTGCCCTTCCCCCTCCCTTCCCCAATCTCACTTTCACCCTACCACTCTCTCCCTCACCCTACCACTCTCTCCCTCACCCTACCACTCCCTCCCTCACCCTACCACTCTCTCCCTCACCCTACCACTCCCTCCCTCACTCTACCACTCCCTTTCACTCCTTCCTCTCCTTCACCAACTTCCCCTTCACTCGTTTCTCCACTTCCCCTTCACTCCTTCCCCTCATTCACCCTCCCACTTCCCCTCACCCTCCCACTTTGCTCTCACGTACTTCCCCCTCCCTCACTCGCTTACCCCTTCCCCCACTCACACCTTCATCCTCCCACTTCCCACGTCACCCCCTTCCCCATCTGCCGAGCCTTTTGCTTTCATAGGGAGGGATTTCTGTGTGTAGATTTGGGACCAGTCCCTCTAGGATTTTCCAGTAGTTGCAAGAGGCAGGGTCGACCTGCTCTAAACCCATGCTGCTCTGAGTTGTGCAATTATTGGGAGCACAAGTTGTTGGCGATGTTTCTTCTTAAACCATTTCAAAGATTTTTGTAATGTGGGACGTAAGTACGATCTGTCTGTAATTCTTTGTTGTTGCTTTGCTGCCACCTTTGTGGAGTTTGGCTATAGGAACTAGGAACTAGGAATGGCCGAAGAATCGACGAGATGGGGAAGGAAGAAGGAAGGGGAAGGATGGAAATACTGGAAAAGGATGGGATGGTGGATAAGAGGAGGGTAGGAAAGATCAGTGGCCCAACCACTGTGGAGCAAGTGGTACTGAAGTACTCCAGGCGTTGGTGGAGAGGGATGAGGGACGGTGGTGTATGTCTCCCATGAAGGGGCGATGAGGCGGCGTCAGCAGGCAGGAAAGGTCGCAGTCACACTGCACAGTGATGTTGGAGAGATTACTGGAGCTTGGAGGCGGGAGAAGTGGTGAGGACTAGTATCTGGTCAGCAGGAGAGCCATTTACAAGAGACTTGAAGTTCTTTTTAGTGATGTAGTCAATTTTAAAAGGGATCTCGGTTCTTAATTGGATATCTGGCTATACACTTGGTTTGGTTTTTGCCTTGAATTTGGCATACGAAAAGAAACATTTTGGATATCTTTTAATTTCATTAATTGCTTTTAGCTCCTGGATCCTGTATTAATTCATGTAACTCGAATTCAGTATTTCTGTTTCCTGGTCAGTTCTTCCTTCAGCATTTCAAATAGTCTATCCCTCTTGAGAAGCTCTGTGATTATTCGCCAATGCTTGTAGAGGGAACATCTCTTTTTTCTTATGGGAAGGTGCCTTGAGCATAGCTCAAGTGCAGCAGAGTTGATTCATTTTAATGACCTGTATTATGACGACAACAAACCTTCACAGTCCTTTCTTTCCCCCACTCCACACCGTTCCCAGTCCTGCTCCCTCCTCCTGCCTTGGTGTATTGGAGGGTTGGATCCACCAGCCTGTGTGTGTGTACTCACTTAGTTGAACTCACCTAGCTCCTGGCCCCGCCTCTTCACTGGCCGCTACTGGGTCACTCTCCCTGTGTGTGTGTGTGTGTGTGTGTGTGTAAAAGTAAGATCAGGAATTATTTATTAGTCACAAACATGTATACAAAAGGACAACATATCACATGAGATTATGAATCTCCATCTCCTCCTAAGCTGGACACGTGCACACTGAGATGCTGGAACATGAACGTGACTGCCCTTGGGTCCTTAGTTGTGTCAGTGAGCCTGCAACCTAGCTGTACATTTTCCCCATGGTCCCCAATCTTACTGGAACAAATTGATACTGATGGCCCAAGTGCCTGTACTTGTTGAGCTTATATGTTGTGCTTTATGACCACACTCGTTTGAACTAACCAACCTGCCCTAGATATTGACCCGAGGGCCAAGCTAATTACTTTATCTTTTAACTGAGAATAGCGTAGCAACATTACCTTGCTTAAATGAGCGTAATTTAGCTTATTTCTACTCATCTTCGGTCACCCTAAATTGAGTTGGTATTATTTAATATCAATGAAGTGTATTTTGCAATGCTAATACTACTTGCCTTTGTTGAGTTTTTGACAGTTAATTTGCACTCGACATGTTTGACAAATCTGTCGCTGCTTTATAAGCTTAATTAAGTCTGCAATCTGTGACTAAAACGTGCGACATTTTGCAAGTTGCTTACTGGGTCTGCTCTCCGCTAGTTTGAGCTCTCGAGTCCACCAAGTGCGTGCAGCCTGGACTCCAGGAAGTGCGTGCAGCCTGGACTCCACCAAGTGCGTGCAGCCTGGACTCCACCAAGTGCGTGCAGCCTGGACTCCACCAAGTGCGTATAGTCTGGACTCCACCAAGTGCGTGCAGCCTGGACTCCACCAAGTGCGTGCAGCCTGGACTCCACCAAGTGCGTGCAGCCTGGACTCCACCAAGTGCGTGCAGCCTGGACTCCACCAAGTGCGTGCAGCCTGGACTCCACCAAGTGCGTGCAGCCTGGACTCCACCAAGTGCGTGCAGCCTGGACTCTCCAACATGGTGAGGAATTTTCCACCTTTTTATTATTTAATTACATTTTTAGATGAAAGTGTTACAGTTTGCTAATAAATTCAGTTACGTTTTCTCAATTCATTGAAATATTGAGTAAGAGTCTATTGTATGAGTTACTGAGTCCGGGATCATCAGTCCTATTGTTCCATCTCAGATCACGTCTCCTAAATTGGGAATGAAATATTATGGATTTGAAAGTAAAGTTATATATGTTCTTTGAAAGCAGGTCTTTATTTTACAAGATTT